>CAUYQU010009730.1:0-130807 GCA_963574635.1 Cheracebus regulus | reverse complement strand
ATATCACCACTGATTCCACAGAAATACAAACTACTATCAGAGATTACTACAAACAACTCTATGCACATAAACCAGTAAACCTGGAAGAAATGGATAAATTCCTGGACACTTGCACCCTCCCAAGACTAAATCAGGAAGAAGTTGAAACCCTGAATAGACCAATAACAAGGGCTGAAGTTGAGACAGCAATTAATAGCCCCCCAACCAAAAAAAGCCCAGGTTCAGATGGGTTCACAGCTGAATTCTACCAGACATACAAAGAGGAGCTAGTATTACTCCTACTGAAACTATTCCAGACAATCCAAAAAGAGGGAATCCTTCCCAAATCATTTTATGAGATCAACATCATCCTGATACCAAAACCCAGCAGAGACACAGCAAGAAAAGAAAACTTCAGGCCAATATCCATGATGAACATAGATGCAGAAATCTTCAATGAAATACTGGCAAACCTATTGCAACAGCACATCAAAAAGCTTATCCATCACGATCAGGTAGGCTTCATCCCGAGGATGCAAGGCTGGTTCAATATACGCAAGTCTATAAATGTAATTCACCACATAAACAGAACCAAAGACAAAAACCACATGATTATATCAACAGATGCAGAGAAGGTCTTTGACAAAATTCAACAGCCCTTTATGCTAAAAACACTCAATAAACTAGGTTTCGACGGAACATATCTCAAAATAATAAAAGCTATTTACAACAAACCCACAGCCGATATCATACTGAATGGGCAAAAACTAGAAGCATTCTCTTTGAAATCTGGCACTAGATAAGGATGCTCTCTCTCACCACTCCTATTCAACATAGTATTGGAAGTTCTAGCCAGAGCAATCAATCAGGCAAGAAAAAGAAATAAAGAGCATTCAATTAGGAAGGAAAGGAGGAAGTCAAATTGTTTCTATTTGCAGCTAACGATTGTGTATTTATAAAATCCCATCATCTCGGCCCCAAATCTCCTGAAACTGATAAGCAACTTCAGCAAAGTCTCAGGATACAAAATCAATGTGCAAAAATCACAAGCATTACTATACACCAATAACAGAGTTAAAGAGAGCCAAATCAAGAATGAACTGCCATTCACAGTTGCTACAAAGAGAATAAAATACCTAGGAATACAACTAACAAAGGATGTAAAAGACCTCTTCAAGGAGAATTATAAACCACTGCTCAAGGAAATAAGAGAGGACACAAATAGATGGAAAAACATTCCCTGCTCATGGTTAGGAAATATCAATATCATGAAAATGGCCATACTGCCCAAAGTAATTTATAGAATCAGTGTTATCCCCATCAAGCTACCTATGACCCTCTTCAAAGAACTGTAAAAAAATACCTTAAACTTCATATGGAACCAAAGAGAGCCCACATAGCCAAGTCAATTCTAAGCAAAAAGAACAAAGCTGGAGGCATTAGGCTACCTGACTTCAAACTATACTACAAGGCTACATTAATCAAAACAGCATGGTACTGGTGCCAAAACAGAGATATAGACCAATGGAACAGAACGGAGGCCTCGGAGGCAACACTACACATCTACAACCAACTGATCTTTGATAAACCTGACAAAAACAAGCAATGGGGAAAGGATTCCCTGTTTAATAAATGCTGTTGGGAAAACTGGCTAGCTATGTACAGAAAGCAGAAACTTCCTGACACCTTACGCTAAAATTAACTCCAGATGGATTAAAGACTTAAACATAACACCTAACACTATAAAAATCCTAGAAGAAAACCTAGGCAAAACCATTCAGAACATAGGCATAGGCAAGGACTTCATGACTAAAACACCAAGAGCATTGGCAACAAAAGCCAAAATAAACAAATGGGATCTAATTAAACTCCAGAGCTTCTGCACTGCAAAAGAAACTATGATTACAGTGAACTGGCAACCAACAGGAGGGGAAGAAATTTTTGCAACCTACCCATCTGACAAATGGCTAATACCCAGAATCTACAAAGAACTAAAACAGATTTACGAGAAAAAAATAAACCCATTCAAAAGTGGGCGAAGGATATGAATAGACACTTTTCAAAGAAGACATATATGATGCCAACAAACATATGAAAAAATGCTTATTGTCGCATTAGATGAAATGCAAATCAAAACCACATTGAGAAACCATCTCGTACCAGTTAGAATGGCGATCATTAAAAAATCTGGAGACAACAGATGCTGGAGAGGATGTGGAGAAATAGGAACATTTTTACACTGTTGGTGGGAGTGTAAATTAGTGCAACCATTGTGGAAGACAGTATAGCAATTCCTCAAGGACCTAGAAATAGAAATTCCATTTGACCCAGCAATCCCATTACTGGGTGTATATCCAAAAGATTATAAATCATTCTATTATAAAGACATATGCATACGTATATGCATCAAGGCAATGTCTACAATAGCAAAGACCTGGAACCAACCCAAATGCCCATCAATGATAGACTGGACAAGGACAACATGGCACATATGCAACAAGGAATACTATGCAGCCATAAAAAACCATGAGCTCGCATCCTTTGTAGGGACATGGATGAATCTGAAAACCATCATTCTCAGCAAACTGACAAGAACAGAAAATGAAACACCACGTGTTCTCACTCATATGCAGGTGTTGAACAATGAGAACACATGGACACAGGGAAGGGAGCATCACACACTGAGGTCTGTGTTGGGGGCTAGGGGAGGGACAGTGAAGGGTAGGGAGTTGGGGAGGGATAACATGGGGAGAAATGCCAGATACAGGTGATAGGGATGGAGGCAGCAAACTATATTGCCATGTATGTATCTATGCAACAATCCTGCATGTTCTGCACATGTACCCCAGAACCCAAAGTGCAATAAAAAAAATAGGTAAACCGTTATTTCCTACTGGTGGATCCAGATGTCTGCAGTCTCAGTTGAATGCCTGCGCGACAGGTAGAATGTGATCAAGCTGTGTGTCCACGTCTAGAAGTTATCCCTGGCTACTATAACAGTTTGTCACAAACTGGGTGCCTTAAAACAGTAGGAATTTGCTCTCTCACAGTTCCGGAGGTCGCAAGTCTGGAATCAGGGTGTGGCATGGTGGGTTCCTCCTGGAGGCTGGAGAGAGAATCTGTTCTGTGCTCTTCTCTTGCTTCTGGGGGTTACCAGCAGGCCTTGGCTTTTCTCACTCCAATCCCTGCCTCCTCTGTTTTCACATGGCATTATCCTGTGTCTCTGTGTGGCTCCTCTTCTTATAAGAACACCAGTCACTGAAGTTAAGGCCAACCCTCATTTAATATGATATTATTTTAACTTAATTATATCTGCAAGGCTCATTTTCCAAATAAGGTCACATTATGAACTCCTGGATGGACATACATTTTTCAGGACGCTATTCAATCCACTACACCAGGCTATACCTTTGAGCCTATGGAATAAACCAAAGCCATCCTGTTCATACAGAAATAAGACATCTTGCCCTCATGACTATCTGTTCCCAGGTTGTTGAACCAACCTGTTACAGACATGTGACGTTAGAAAGACTTAGAGTTAACCTTAATTTTGTGGAAGAAAATAAAGCTAGTTGCAGTTTCTTTTATCTTTAAACATGCCCTACTATTCATGATACCCCTACATATGTAGTGACGTTTTACTTTCTTCCAATGCTTTTGTTTGCAGAAAATCTTAAAGTTACAGGAAAATGTCTGTAATTAACTCAAATTAAGCCATCTTGATGGGGCTTGGTGTCTCACACATGTAATCTCAGTGATTTGGGAGTCCAAGGCAGGAGGATGACGTGAGCCCAGGATTAGAAACCAGCCTGGCCCACAGAGTGAGACCCTATCTCTATAAAGAATTTTAAAAATTAGCTGAGTACATGCCTGTGGTGCCAGCTACATGAGAGACTAAAGAAAGAGGATCTCTTAAGTCCAGGAGGTTGAGGCTGCAGCTGCAGTGAACTGTGTTCACACCACTGCATTCCAGCCTGACAGGCAAGATCCTGTCTCAAAAACACACACACAAAACCTGAAAAACTAAGCCATCTACAAACCCCCTCATCTAAATTTTTGCTGCAAAAATACACCCCTCTGCTTTTTTTCTGCCTGCAGACATGTTCATAGGACCATCAGCAAAGGACAAGCATTTATGCAGAGGAGAAAAAGGTCAGTCAAGTTGTTCAAATGAATGTGGCTTCACTTATCCACAGTGAGGAATTTTTCATTTCACAAATCAAAAAACAATTTAAGCTATTTGAGATAGTTTTTTCTAGTTCAATGAGATCTAATACCTTAAAGCTGAATAAGCAAGGATTTTCCCCCCAAAATGAATACCTAAAATGACACTACAAAATGTAGCCTTAGGATGGATATGTCTTTTTTTTTATGGGCACAGAAGAAAAGACTGCATTATTCAACTAGACAAAAAGCCATTCCACCAGAATTCTTTTATCATGTTTCAGTGTACACATCTTGCCATGGGAGAATTACCTTATTAGGCAGCATTGAAGCTATTTATTCCCTTTTTATTCCATTAATTAAACTATAACACAATCAGTTGGGTTACCCATAGCCAATCTTTGGAAGATTAACACAGGATATTATTCTTTTGCTCATATTTGGCTTCCGCATGGTAATGAGACAGCAATAAAGTTTATGTTCCCATAACATGTAAGAATTGTATTTTGTACCAAATCACTTAGAATATAACTACTGGTATAAACAAACCACACAACACAATCATTCTTGGCATACATTAATGTGTCACTGAAAATATTAATACAATGCCCGCTATAGCTAAAATCTGAGTATTGAAGTTATAAGAATGCACAAAGAAAAAAATTACAAAAAATATGTCATGTCTGAAAACTAACTTAAAAATAGATTTTGGTGGTTGGCTATCAAATTATCTCCGTGTTAATATGCACTTTGGAGAAACTAAAATTTGCTTTGCTCTAACCTATTTTTCTCCACATAACTTAAAATCCAAATTTACAATGCAGAAACATTATTGGCATAGTGAGCACTTAAAACTTACGCTGTTTTGCCATTGGGGGATATTTCACATTTATTAATGAGTCATTTCTCAGAGGGCTGTTCAACAAAGGTTTCTAATCCATTTGCTTTAGGTAGAGAAATTAAGACAAATACATTTTAGGTTTTATTTTTTTAAGGCCCAAAGAAGGAATCAGAGCCAGGAAGACAGGAAAGAAATTATTGGGCAGGGTTTTGCATAAATGTGCCTTAATCTAAATATATTTTTCTTCTGTAACCACGTAACTGCAACATTTCATTTCACCATTCAAGGGATGCCAAATACTTTAAATTTGTATATTTTTATTGTTTAATCATAACAATCATTAATAGTGCACATTATAGTGCACACAGGCTCCTTTGAAAAATGAATCTGCATTTTTAAAACTATTTTTGGCTCCCCATGAGCACTGAATAAAGTGACAGAATACACCAATTTTAATAATACTTCTCTCATATGGATAAGAGAGAACTCTTAAGATCTGTGCTGATACTTTTGCTATAAATGATATATATATACAACTAGTCGGTCCTCAGATGAAGACAGAGATGAACTAATTTACCAATATGAAAAGTGAATTAGGAACCACAATTTTCTTATACAAACTCAAGTAATTGAGATGGTTTCAAAGTCTAATTCTCATCTATAGTTATACTAGAGCCACTTTGCACTAGATGGGTTTGTAAACAATTATTAATAAAAAACAATGTCAGCGAGGCATAAGAGTGTGCCTTTAGTCCCAGCTACTCAGGAACCTGAGGTGGGAGAAACTCTTGCACCCAAGAGGTCAAGGCTGCAGTGAGCAGGGATCGTGCCACTGCACTTCTGCTTGGGCAACAGAGAGAGAGAGAGAGAGAGAGAGAGAGAGAGAGATGTCTCAAACAGCAACAAACAAACCATGATATCAACAACAGCCTAATAGAATTTTTATTTCTGTTTTGATGGATTCCAAATTCATCTCGAACCAAATCCTTCATGACTGTCTTGGATCATGTTGACAGCTATTGAGTTCTTCCTATATTTTTTATATCCTCCAAATATTGACTTCTTATTTCTGGTTATTTTTACATTTATTCCTGGACTTCCCTTTTGTTTTACCATTCTTCCTTTTACTTTCAAGCATTTTTTCCTCTTTTTCAACGCTTTTCAATTTTGCTCGAATGTCCATCTGGATTTCTGTTGACTTCAGATCCCCATGAACTTACTTCCTACCCCACCCTCCAGTTTCCATCTGTTCATTTTTCCCCTGGTTTTCTCCAGTGCCATTAATCCATATAGAGAATTATTGACAGAAGGTAGGAGCCATACAAAGATCATAAAGCTGTGGCTCAATATAAACATTGCTCAGTAATCTATCTTGCAAACATGTTAATCAAAAAAGGAGACCAGAGTTCAACTGAAAATTTAATAAACTCAATTAACTGTATAAACAAGATAGTTATCCCAGTTGAAAAAGAATGCAACTGGGAACACAGAAGAGTTAGTGTCTTTCCATCTGCGACATTAAATAATGTAAACACCCGTAATGGCACTGTTTGTTTGTTTGTTTTGTTATCACTCACAGTGGTGATCTATCTCTCTGATCATTAGTGAAAGGAGTGACAAATAAAGTGAAATTCAAACATATCCAGTTTTGGCCGGGCACAGTAGGTCACGCCTGTAATCCCAACACTTTAGGTGACTGAGGCAGTGGATCACTTGAGATCAGGGATTTGAGACCAGCCTGTCCAACATGGGGAAACCCTGTCTCTACTGAAAATATAAAATTAGCTGGGTGTGGTGGAGCATGCCTGTAATTCCATCTACTTGGCAGGCTGAGGCAGGAGAATCGCTTGAACTCGGGAGGCAGAGGTTGCAGTTAGCCAGTATCATGCCACTGCACTCCAGCCTGGACCACAGAGTGTCCCCCATCATTCATTATTTATTATGTTGCCTAGATTCCCATCTACTTTCCAATCGAGGGGACATATTTAGATCTTGGCATGTTTGAATCAACTTATCAAGTATTATTTGGTGACATAATAATAATAGCTGCTTCTTGAAAGTTCAGATATATTATATCAATTGCATTCTCTTCATCCATTAATTTTATCATTCCATAAAAAAGCCATTGAATTAGTAAAAGATGACTCCTGATCCTCATTCTTCTAATCTTTAGTTGCCTTCAAGGTTTCTTTGCTCCTGCTATTCATTTAACTATTTCACAAAGGACTCAAGCCACACTTTCTGGGCAGTAAATGCCAACTTGTATTTTCTGAATATGTTTTAAAACTGCAAGTACCACATTTAAAAATTTTCCCTCCAGCTGTTATTTACTATCCAACCTCTTTATGTCTTTTCAATCTTAAGAAACCCTCAGTCATTGAATTCTAAATTCTAGTTAATAACACGATCATCAGGCATTCTTATCTGTTTTTGCTACCAAAATATTTTTGGCTATGAAGTAATCCTAGTGTTTCTGCCTCTGCCTCAGGGGAAGTTAGCATTTTTCTGAAAATGTGTGATTTTCTTCCGTTATAAACAATTCCTGTGGTTACACAGTTGCTCACACCTAGTAGATAAAATAAAATAGCCTTCCTTAGAATGAGAGGTCAAATCTAACAAATCTTCTGGAACTTTCTTGGTTACTTCTTCCTTCATCCCTGCTTTGACCTCTGCTGCCTGTTGTGTGCTTGTAGACCCTCTTCCAGATGAACCCCTAGACCTACCTTTACCTGGGCAACCTCACCCCACCACCAACTATGTCACAGAGTAATATGATCAAACCATTAATATTTCATTTATTTTTCTTCTGTTTTACTTTCTAGTTCTATAACTATAAAAGTGACTTAAAGGTGATAACCCAAACAGTACTTTGTTAGTACTGTTCTTCCCCTTTGCAGCACTAAGTGACACTTTCATCCCTTGTGTGAGTACAAGGGTCTGCTAAAACATTGATAGTGTTGTTAAAAATTTTTAGAAGATACGACATAGCCAGACATTCACTTCCAAGATGGATAATTTAAGACTTGATGATGTTCTCAAACCAAGACATACGTGTGGCCAACAAGCATATGAAAAAATGCTCAAAATCACTAATCATTGGAGAAATGCAAATCAAAATCACAATGAGATACCATCTCACACTAGTCAGAATGGCTATGATTTAAAAGTCAAAAAGCAACAGCTGCTAGTAAGGTTGCAGAGAAAAGGGAATGCTTAAACACTGCAGATGGGGATGTAAATTAATTTAGCCACTGTAGAAAGCAGTTTTCAGATTTCTTAAAGAATTCAAAACAGATCTACCATTTGAGCCAGCAACCCCATTACTGCGTATATACTCAAAGGAGTATAAATCATTTTACCATAAAGGTACATGTACACCTATGTTCATCACAGCACTATTCACAATAGCGAAGACATGGAATCAGTCTAGATGCTCATCAGGACTGGATGAAGAAATGTAGTATGTATACACCATGGAATACTATGCAGCCATTAAAAAGAATGAGATACTGTTGTTTGCAGCAACATGGATGCAACTAGAGGTCATTATCCTGAGTGAATTAACGCAGGAACAGAAAACCCAATACTGCATGTTCTCAGTTATAAGTGGGAACCAAACACTGAGTGCACATGGACAGAAACAAGGTAACGACAGACATCGGGACCTACTTGAGGGTGGAGGCTGGGAGAAGGGCGAGGACTGAAAAACTGCTTACCGGACGCTATCCTCATTACCCGGATGACAAAATTATCTGTACATCAAATTCCCATGACAGGCAATTTAGCCATGAAACAAACCTGCACAGGTATCCCTGAACCTAAAAGTTGGAAAGAAGAAACAAAACCAACCATCCAAACAACACCACCACCGCAAAAGAACTGGTGATGAAATAGCTGGTGGCGGTTTTCCACAGGACAGGCATTTAGTCCTGTCCTTTATATTTAGACAGAAAAATTATATAAATGGATGAGACAGCTGAGATTCATTCTGCTGAACATCTGGTTTAGAATGCATGACAGTAGCAAGGTGGGATAAGCTGGGATACTCAATGACCTCCTGATTCCTGGCGTGTCATTCAGCTATAGGTAACTGAGATTCCAACTCCCATCCTGAAGGCATAAACACACAAGAGTTTTATTCTATCATGTAAATGAAGTCAACTCAGGCTGTTAGAGCTTGAATGGGAAATTCATATAATCAAGGACCAAGTCTCGAATGGCTTTGTAATCTAGTAACCTAGAGCTGGCTTCCAGCCTCCAATTGTCTTATGGTTTAAAATGGCTGCTGGAGCACCATCCATTTACTCTACATTCGAGGCAGGAGGAAGGAGAACAGGAAGAAGATGTTCTTACTCTCTCCTTTGAAAGATTTTTTTCCTGAAGTCCTGCAGAAATGATCACTTACATCTCACTGGTTAGTCTATAGATAGTTACATGGCGGTACCTCACTGCCAGAGAGGCTGAGACTTGCAATCCTTTTCTAGTGTCATTGTCCCAGCCAAGCATCAGGGTCCTGTTACCAAGGAGACAATGGTAGACAACTAACTGCCCCTTCCACCCTTGTGTCCTGGAAGTGGTTACACAGAGCATGCCACATACACTGCCACCATCTGATATGTGGTGGAGTACTGTCAAAACAGTTACACAAATTCCCATTCCATCACAAGATTCCCTGTGCTTAAGACACATATTCCCATTCCATCACAAGATTTCCTGTCTCCGACTTCTTAATAACTTCTGCTCTACACAAAACAGCTATACAAATTCCCATTCCATCACCAGATTCCCTCTCTCCAACTTCCTGTTAACTTCTCTTCTTTTAGGCCTCACTGCCTTACCACTCCCTGGGAAGGCATTCGCCGCTTTGATCAAGGCCGTCTTTCCACACTGCAGAGCCCAAGTGCCTTTCCTCCCCCAGGGCTCCAACCAGGGGAAGTTTCCACATGGGTGCATGCCTTGTGTGGATTGATGGTTGCAATGGCTTCCATTCTAGGGTGAAAGCCCCATGAAGGCAGGAACCTGGTCTTTTCATTTGTTTCTTCACCATTGCATCCTAGAAGAGTACCTGGAACATAGCAGGTACTCAATAAAGATTTGCTGAGAAATGAATGCAACTATTCTGCTCAGAAGCAATGCAACCTCACAGAGGACCCGCTAAGCTCCAAGGCAGACAGCAGAACTGCAGCCCCTGCAAACCATGGAGATCAGTGGACCTGGAATAAGAAGAATCTCAGTTCTAGATGCCAGCAGATACCACCGGTTTCCTGGGCAGGAGGAATTAGAAGCTTATTTATGCCTGGCCCAGCTCACTGCTGTTAGGGGCATTTCACCCTAGCCTATGAGATGAGCTGAAGGAGAGACATTAAAAAGCTGCTACCTTTGATACATGAATTATCTCCCAGTGCATCCTGGGCTCTACCCACCCTTCCCTCTCTTGCACCCACTCCGTCTGGCTGAACCTCATGGCTGAGTCTTTATATTTTCGCTGTCTACCAGACTTGTGATCTTTGCAACTTGATGCTTTGTGCTGTTCAGGTGTTCCCTGAATCAATTTTTCCAGGATGCTTGAGTTTTCTGCTTCCTTTTTTTTCCTCTATGAGCCACAGAATTTCAATCTGGACCCAACCTTAGGACTTCATAGGTGTATTCTTGAGTTAACATGCATCTCTACGTTTATATAACTATAAAATATGCATCATCATCACATTGCAGTAGGATGTTTCATCATTTTGAACATTTCCTTTGGTATCTTCACCAAATTCCAAGTAGAAAATTACTCCGAATCTAAACAGAGAGGAATGCGTTTGAAGGAAACCACCTTGATGATACCAGGTAAAACCAAATGAACAGCAACCTTAATCAAATGCTGCTTTGCCAACTTTTAAAAATATCCTTCATCATTTATCTGAGTACAGATAACATTTTTAAACCATACTTTATTTTTTAGTTTTAGGTTCATAGCAAAATTGAGCAGAAGATCCAGAAAGTCACCATCTACTTTCTGTCCTTATATTTGCACAGCCTCCTCTACTGCCAGTATCTGGATCATAGTAGGTATATTTCTTACAATCAACGAGCTGACATTGGCACATCATTTTTACCCAAAGTCCATAGGGTGCTCTCTTGGCATTGTACATACTATAGGTTTTGACAAATGTATGATTACCTGTACCCACCATTATAGTATCATGCAAAGTATCTTCACTGACCTGAAAATCCTCTGTGCTCCACCTATTCATCCCTCCTACCTCCCAGCACCTGACAACCACTGATCTTTTTTAACTACCTCCCAGTTGCCTTTTCAAGAATGTCGTATAGAGACATATATCATATTTTTGGAATCAAATTGGCTTCTTTCTCTTAGTAATATGCATTTAAGATTCTTTCATATCTTGAAAAAGATTTCAAGGCTTGATAGCTCATGTGTTTTTAGTGCTGATTGATGGTTCGTTGTCTGGATATACCATGGTTTATTTAACCATTCACTTACTGGAGAACATCATTATTGCTTCCAAGTTTTGACAATCATGAATAAAACTTCCATAAACAACTGTGTACAGATTTTTATGTGTACAGAAGTTTTCAACTTCTTTGGGTAAACAACAAGAAGCATAATTGTTGGATCACATGGTAAGAGTATGCTTAGTTTTGTAAGAAACTGCCAATTGGCTTTCAAAGTTGCTATACCATTTTGCATTCACACCAGCAATGAATGAATCCACACAATGTGTGGGGATTATGGGAACTACAATTCAAGACCAGATTTGGGTGGGGAAACAGTCAAACATATCACCCATTGTATTGCCTTTGCTCCTTCATTAAAGATCAGTTGAATATGTTTGTGTTGGTCTATTTTGTGGGGGCAGAGAATTTATTCTTTTGGCTGACCTATTTATCTAATAAATCACTAATACCACATTATCCTGATTACCATTGCTTTAAAGTAAGTCTTGAAGTTGAGGAATGTCAGTCCTTTGTCTTTCTTCTTCTCCTTCAATATGGTGTTGGCTATTCCATATCCTTGTCAGCATTTGGTGCTGTCAGTGTGCTGGATTTTGGCCATTCTAATAGGTGTGTAGTGGTAACTCATCATTTTAATTTGCATTTATCTAATGAAATGCAAAACATCTTTTTATATGCTTATTTGCTATCTGTATATATTCTTCAGGGACATATCTGTCAAGTTATTTGGCCCACTTTTAAGTTGGGTTGTCTTACTGTTGTTGAGTTTTAGGAGTTCTTTGCTTATTTTATGTAATAGTCCTTTTTCAGATGTATCTTTTACAAATGTTTTCTCCCAGTTTTTAGCTTGTCTTCTCATTCTCTTGACACTGTCTTTTAAAGAGAAAAAATCTTTTGAGGTTTATACATTATTTCTTTCATGGATTGTGGCTTTTTTGTTGTATCTAATAAGTCATTACCATGTCCAAGATCATCTAAGTTTTCTTCTGTGTCATCTTTTGGAAGCTTTATTGTTTTGCATTTATATTTAGGTCTACAATCCATTTTGAGTTAGTTTTTGTGAAGGGTGTGAGTCTGTCTCTAGATTCATTTTCTTTTCTTTTTTTTTTTTTAGTATGTGTTGTCTGGTTGTTCCAGTACCCTATTTTTGAAAAGACTACCTTTCTCATTATATCAGTCTGCTCTCTCATTGCTAATAAAGACATACTCAAGACTGGGTAATTTATGAAGGAAAGAGGATTAACTGATTCACAGTTTCACATGGCTGGGGAGACCTCACAATAATGGCAGAAGGTGAATGAGGAGCAACATCGCATCTCACATAGCAGGCAAGAGCCTGTGAAGGCGAACTCCTGTTTATGAAACCATCAGATCTTATGAGACTTAATCACTGCCCTGAGCACAGTATGGAAAAAACCCACCCCCATGGTACAATTACCTCCCACCAGGACCCTCCCACCATGCATGGGGATTATGGGAACTATAATTCAAGATGAGATTTGGGTGGGGACACAGCCAAACATATCACCGATTGTATTGCTTTTGCTCCTTCCTCAAAGATGAATTGAATGTTTGTGTTGGTCTATTTTTGGAGGGCATAGAATTTATTCTTTTGGCTGAACTATTTATTCATTCACCAATACTATATTCTCTTGATTACTGTTGCTTTAAAATAGGTCTTGAAGTCGAGGAATGTCAGTCCTTTGACTTTGTTTTTCAATATGATGTTGGCTATTCTAGGTCATTTGCCTCTTCATATAAATGTTAAAATCAGTTTGTTGATATTCATGAAATAACTTTCGGGGATTTTTATTAGGATTTCATGGAATCTATAGACCAAGTTGGGAAGAACTGACATCTTAACAATATTCAATCTTTCTATCCATGAACATATATTTCTATTTATTTAGTTCTTTGATTTCTTTCATCAGAATCTTGAATTTTCTTTATAGATCTTGTACATATTTTGTTAGTTTTATACTTAAATACTTAAATATTTTAATTTTTTTGTGCTAATGAAAATGGTGTGGTGTTTTTAATTTAAAATCTCAATTGTTTGTTGCTGGTATATAGGAAAGCAACTGACTTTTGTATATTAACATTTTATCCTACAACTAATTGCTTCTTCATTCCAGGCCTTTTCTTTTCTGTTGTTGTTTCAGATTTTCTACATAGATAATCATGTAATCTGTGGCCACAAACAGTTTTGTCAGGTCTCCATATGTAAGCCTGGAGCCTGAAAGTCTGAAGTCCTGCTTGCCTCCGCTAATGTTTCCCACCCCCAGCCTGCATTCCCATTGTCCCTGAACTCCCGGTGGCTGGCGGAGCTAACCTGGACAAGCCCCTCACCCAACCCTGCCATCTTAACTGTTTTTATGATAATGTAAATATCTCTTACCCAACCCTCCCATTGTAACTGAACATGTGGTCATGTATACTCCCTTGCCCCACCCGCCACCACTGAAACTGAACTTACTCTGCAACACCCCTGCCCCCACCAAAACTACCCAAACCTATAAAAGCAACTCCTATCCCACTGCCCTTTGCTAATGCCCTTTTCGGCCTTAGCCCACCTGCACCCAGGTGAATAAACACCCATGTTATTCACACAAGCCTGTTTGGAAGGTTCCTTCATTCAAAGCGCAGTGTTTTTCAACAAGTTTTATTTTGTCCTTCCCAATTTTTACACCTTGGAATATTTTTTAAAATTGAGATATAATTCACATAACATAAAGCTGAGCCTTTAGAAATGTACAATTTAGTGGTTTTTAGTATAGTCACAGAATTGTGCAATTATCACCACTATGTAATTCTGGACTATTTTATAACCTCCCAAAGAAATGTCATATTAATTATTTTTAATTCCTCTCACTGGATATGTCACATTTTACACCAAAAATCCAACATTCAAGATAAATAAACTACTGTTATAAAATTTAAAAATGTGAAAAGCCAAAAACAGAACCAAAACACATGAAAAACATAAGATGACTAATTTCCAAGTGAAAATACTAGGCTAAACAAAATGAAATTATTATTTTACAGGCAAAATGACCTAATGATTTCAATTTCATATAGTCCAATCTAACATTTGCATCAGTACATTTAAATCACTTAATTTCTTCAGAATACCTTGATGAGAAGAACTTTCAATCTGATTCATTATTAGCTCCCAAGTACAGCAATAAAACGTGCAAACAAAATGTGAATAAATGGAAATTGCAAACATTAAAAAATCACATTCAAATCCTTGATTGAAGCATCCACCAAGCCTGCCATATATTCCCAGGAATGAATGTCCTTGCTGCTTCCTAAGCATGCCCAGAAAGGGAATCCAAATACTTAAAAATAAATTTTACAACTTTTTTTTAAAGTTATTTAAATCGCTTAGATAATTTTATGAATAATTTAGAATCATAAACTCCACTAATAACCATTAGAGAAAAAAATGGAACTTGTATCAATACGGTGTACCCACTGCTAACGATCCTCTCAGATGTCCCATTCGCTGGGTTTCTGCAGTAATATATGCTGTTAACACAGGGGTGCTTTTTTTTTTTTTATCAAGCTGTGGCTATATTTTGACCTTGACTGGTGTGATTTGACTGCAAAAATTGCAGCTTGTTGTTTTAGTTCTTTTTAGCAATAATAATGTGGATTTTTTTTTTTTTTTGAAAAAGCAGCATCATAAAAAGCAACTTAAAGGGTGTCTGTTAGCAGGGCCATAAAGTGGCCACAAAATTTCTGATGTAAAACATTTATTTCAGGTTCCTTGGACATATTTTTTCTATTTATTTTTAAGGCATATTTTTAAGACATATTATTTCTATTCATTTTTTGAATAAATTTTTTCTATTTATTTTATTTCTATTTATTTTTGATTTATTTTATTTTTATTTCTATTTATATTCCAACATAATAATAGGAGTAGATAGCAGAATTTTTATTTTCCTAGCTGATTTTATGAGGAAAATGTAAAACAAACAAAAAATCCAATTTCTCTAAAGCTGACATGAAAAGGAAGAAAATAGAGAAGCAAAATACCTGAGATAATGAAGATCTAAATAATAAGACCCACAGTGATGCTAGAAATACATTCTATAGCATGAGAATTGATTTCCTTGCAAAACAGTTTGAAAAGGGAAAAGTTAATAATATTTCTTGCCTTGAAGGCAACTCTCTAAACTGGGCCAGGACACAAACTAAATGACAGCCTTGCTAAGAGCAATATTCACTTTATGTATTAAGTGCTTGTCTTACGTAAGACGAAGAGTGAGAAAGCACTCCATTTACAATGAGCCTTGCAGATCAGCAGATGGACTTGAGAAGGGGCATATTATGACAGGGTGATGGTTAGTTATGTTGATTTTACTGTCCCTCTTTTGTGATAATTTTCACATCCAAAGTAATGAATGTATTTGAATGTATAGTGCAAGTACACTATTGCGGTCTCCTGGGCTTCGCACCATTATTTTTATTTCATTATCAAATATATTTCATTATTCTTAATGAAACAGATGTGCAACGGCTGGGCTCAGACTTTACTGACCAAGTAGAGTAACATCTTCAAGCTTGTTACCAACCTAACTATCATAATAGAAGCCTCAGAACCTTGTTTCTTGGTGGAATGATGGGAAAAAAAAAAAACCCTAAAAGATTTGAAGACCAGTGAAATAAGACTCAAAGACTTATTTTGCTATAGTGAAGACAGGATAGGGAGAAGAGGAAGAGGGTAAATGAGGGAAAGGGCTGCTCTAGGGATGCAGCTGCAATCACCTCTTATCAGGTACAGTATTATTGCCAGGCAAACAAAAGATGAGGAAATCAAATCAAGTCTCCCTTTCAAGGCAGGTAAAATGAGGCAGATTTGAGGTGGGAATCATCTCCGCAGTGGCAGAACTAGTAAACTGTCTACCCCTGCAGTGTATATGAAAAGGTCTTCCCATATTCCTCCTGGGAGTGGGGAAGTGGATCTGCCCACACAAGGGTGGGACTCCTGACAAGATTAGAGAAGGAGCCTGATGGCTTTTCTTGCTGCTGTTTTTTCTACAGTGGCTGAGTAAGCAGACTGAAGTAGGTGCAGTCTGGTCTTAAACTTGAACCCTTCTAAGATGGACACGGGCAAATTTAAGTCCTCCAGTAGGCATTCTCTCTCTCTCTCTCTCTCTCTCTCTCTCTCTCACACACACACACACACACACACACACACTCAGAGAGGAGGGTTACAGGCTGCTCTCTTTGAGCTCGTCAAACAGCTGGGGTCTGAGCAGACTAAGAGCCTATGTCATTTACCTTAAATCCATTCCCCATCTCCCCCCAGAGCTCAGAAATTCTAGTCGCAGAGCTGCCAGAAAGTGGCTCGCATGGACCCTGCCCCACAGAGTGTATTGAGGCCATAGCTTCTGGCCTCTGGTCTCCAGATATAGCTGGATGGACCCTTCTCCACTCACAGAACAGAGAAATCCATTTAGAGCCTCAGCAGGCTTTTGGTCTCCCCAAAGTCCTAATTTCTTCTCTATTTGGGGTTTTGCAAACTTGAGTTCCCTATTTCAGATACTGCTTTCTCTGTACTTTGTATTCTAAAGCCACTCTTTGTTTTCCCTCTAAGTTTAGGATGGGCAAAACAGTTGCATCCCCTCCACAGTTAGGTGTGAATCTCAGCTCACACCGAACTGTGTAAGCAGCAGGTGTCTGGAATTTCTCCTGGAGTCCCACACCTCCTAGGGCCCTCTTAGCTTCTCTGTTTTCATAAGATCCCACGTGCTTCTCCTTTGCTTCAGAAAACCAAAGTTTACCAGGTCCATAACCCACCTGCTCACAAGCACTGCCTTATGTTCTGTGGATTAACTGGCCTATTTCTGGGTCACCTCTGCCAAAGATCAGTGGCAGCTCCAGGGCATGC
The DNA here is from genome assembly GCA_963574635.1 of Cheracebus regulus. NCBI lineage: Eukaryota > Metazoa > Chordata > Mammalia > Primates > Pitheciidae > Cheracebus > Cheracebus regulus. The sequence continues at coordinate 113,459 of CAUYQU010009730.1, read as the reverse complement.
AAGCAGAAGAGGAGGCGTGTTGCTCCGCAATACCAAGATCTGCGGTCTGTAGTTCCAGAAAGTTTCCCTAGAGGAATGCAGGTACCTCCCCAGTGGTGCTATGGCTGTTCCTGCCTATGAAAAGTGGCTTGGCCTTGGCACAATTCGCCTGAAGAAAAGGAGACCACCTGCTGAGAAAATTATCTGCATAAATAACAATTTCACTTGAGCTTTCCTTGCAGATGGTCCTGATTTGGAAGAGGTATGCAGACAGTCTTTGAAATACGACTTCTGTTTTTTAGGCCACTTGGAATTCTTCACAAGTCTCCTCATCACTGTGACAATTTATTGCCCTGAAATCATTAGCTGCCTCTGAAAACCAGTTCTTTTTTTTCTTAATTTCTTATTGTTTAAAAAATGACCAGCCTCTTCTTTTCTTTACCCCCTCTTCTCTCGCTTTCTTTCCAGAGATGGGATCTCATCCTATCCCCAGGCTGGAGTGCAGTGGTGTGACTACAGCATCGACATCCTAGGCTCAAGCGATCCTCCCTCCTCAGCCTCCTGAGTAGCTGAGACTACAGGCATGCACCACCACACTTGGCTAATGTGTTGTGTGTTTTCAGAGACATGGTCTCACTGTGTTGTTTAGACTAGACTTAAACTCTCAGCCTCAAGGGATCCTCCTGCCCCAGCCTGCGGAGTAACTGGAATTACAGGCATAAACCACTGAGTCCAGCCAGGATGCTAATCTCTGAATCTACTTTTTCCTTTTTCCCTTTGAAATATGAGTCATCAGATCCTATAATTTTTCCCTCCTCCCACTGTCACCATTCTAATCTAGGTTATATTACTCCATGCCTGGCCTATTACACTGTAATAGCGCTGTTGCTTTTCCCAATCTTTCTTGCACATGATTGCCATGTTAATGCTTTTAACACCATCCCCACTGTCTTTCCATGCACAAATGCCTTCAATGGCCCACCATTGCCTGTATATAATGTATTGTACCGTGGTTACTCAGCTGATTACCTTAATTTTTATTTCTGTCCAGTAGATATTTATTGAGCACCTGCAGGTATTTACTGAGTACATACATCATCCTTGGCTCTAGAAAGCAATGAATAAGCCCAACCCATTCCTTTCTTGCCCTTTAGAGAAGAGAGGTTGATAGGAAAAATAAGTGCTCAGAAAGAGAAACTATGAAAGCATGTAATGAGAGAAGCAAATCTCTAGTCTCTGGAGTCATGGGAGCCAGAAGTGACATTTCAGCTGAGGCCTGAGGGTGAATGACGATGAATTACTGAAGGGCAGGTGAGGGACACAGCACTTACAAAGGGCCTGCGGTGCAAAAGAGTTTGCTGCATGTAGGAAGGGAGACAGAGATGGGGAAGCACACAGGGGATGAAAGAGGGGAGGTCACCAGAGGCCAGACCCTGCAGAGCCTGGTAGGACGTGCTCAGGAATTTGACTTTATTACAAAAGCAATGGGAAACCATAGCAGGTCTGAAGCAGAGGAATGCAACAATTTATTGTGTTTCATAAAGATCATCCCCACTGCAGCATGAAGGAGGTTTGCACAAGAGGCTACTGGGTGACCAAATAGAAGGAGGAGTGCAGATCAGAGGTGGTGGCACCCTGGACCAGGGTAGTACCACTGAAGTCAGCAGAAAAGGAGAACATACATGGATTCAAGAGAGAATGAGGATGATCAGTTGTGGGGGATCAGCACTGGAGGGACGTGCCAAAGAGGGAGATTAAGGATAATGTCTAAGTTTTTAGCACAAACAATTGAGGACCATGATCATCTTTAAGGAGTTAGGAACCCAGAAAGAGAAGCAGGAATGGGTGTGGAGGTTGAAGCTGTTTAGATTAGTTTAGTTTCATTTTGTTTTCAAGACAGAATCTTAGTCTGTCACCCAGGCTGGAGTATAGTGGTGCAATCACAGCTCACTGCAGCCTTGAACTCCTGGTCTCAAGTGAGCTTCCTGCCTCCACCTCTCCAGTAGCTGGAACTACAGATGCACACCACCATGCCCATGCCTCGCTAATTACATTTTGTTTTTTGGAGGGACAGAGTTTCATTATGTTGCCCAGATGGGTCTCAAACTCTTGACCTCAAGCAGTCCTACCACCTTGATCTCCCAAAGTGCTGGAATCATTATTGGCATGAACCACCACGCCAGGTGCAAGTTTAGTTTTGGACATTCTAATCAAAACTGGATACCTCTAGGAGGTGTAATATAGGTCAGTCTGGAGTTCAGAAGAGCAGCCAATGTGAGAGGTAAATTTGAGAGTCGTGGCCTATACGGCAGTTGAGATCATAGAAGTGATAGAGTTTGCCTATTGAGAACTTGTATAAAGAGAAGAGAGAGTGGCCTGAGCCTGAGACCCAAGGAACAGCATCATGGAAAGGTTAAGTAGAGAAGAAAGAACCTGAGTCTGAGAAAATAAAGCCAATGTAGGGGGAGGAATACTGGAGAGGATGATTTCTGGAAATTAAGGGAAGAAGGTATGTTCCATGGGATGGGGTGTCACAGTATTGAATGCAGTAAGCTGTGGACTATTAAGTCCTTATGAAGGTATAGAGGTCATTAAAACCATTTTAAAAATTCTTAGTTCATGGCCAAGTGCAGTGGCTCACACATATAATCTCAGCACTTTGAGAGGCTGAGGTGAGAGGATGGCAGCAGTTTAGGAGTTTGAGACCAGCCTGGGCAACACAGTGAGAGCTTGACTCTATAAAACAAATAAATAACTGGGCATGGTGACACATGTCTGTAGTCCCAGCTACTTGGGAGGCTGAGGTGGGAGGATGACTTGAGCCTGGGAAGTTGAGGCTGCAGCGAGCTGAGATCATGCTACTGCATTCCAGGCTGGGCAACAGAGGGAGATCTTGTCTAAAAAAAAGTCTTAGTTCATATTTCATTTTGGGGTGCCAATACATCCTGATTAATTTTAACACACACACACACTCACACACACTCTCATACATACATATATACACACATACATATACACATGTAATATAAATAGTAAAATTCACATTGTCCTACAAAGTTCTATGGATATCTACTATCACAGTCATGATACAAAATTGTTCCATCACCCCCACATTTTACCATGCTATCCCATAGTAGTTCAGTCTTCTGTCCCCACTTCTGGAAACCAATGATTTGTTTTCCATTCCTAGGGGTTTTTTCCCCCCATAATGTCATAAATTAAATCATATGGTATCTAATAGTCTTTTAAGCCAGGTTTCTTTCACTTAGCAAAATACATTTAAGAATCATTCAAGCTACTGTAGGAGTCAACAGTTCATTCCTTTCTATTGTCGAGTAGTATTCCGTGGTGTAAACAGACTGTAATTGGGTATCCATTTATAGATTGAGGGACAGGTTAGTTATTTTCAGTTTTTGTTGATTACAAACAGAGCTGTTAGAAATATTTGCATGCAGGTTTTGTCTGAACATTAGGTTATTTCTCTTGGCAGTGGGATTGCTGGATTATAAAGCATGGCTATGTTTAGCTTTATAATCCTTAGTATCTTGATAATGATAGTAGTTTGGTGAGGTGGTAGGATCAAAACAGGAATGGAGAGGGTTAAGAAGAAAGAGGGAAGTGAGGAAGTATATATAGTGAGTGAAAGCAATGCTTTAATTCCAGCTGATATGGAGAATTTCAGCTGACACAGGGAAGCAAGGATGTGGTTGGAGGTGGCATGAGGTTTAGGGAGGGAAGGGCTGTCAGGGATAAAAGATACTTGAGCATGTTTAATGATGAAGGGAAGGAGGAAGCAGACAGAGAGGCTGAAGATAAGGGAAAGAGAAGGACATGGGGGGGAAGGAGATAGTGAGGTTTCTGGTAGGGTGGGCGGAACCGGCTTTTGATAAAATGGTAGCTCTTCCATGTTAATGAGAGGGCATAAATGCAGTGAGCCTTTCCAAGCCCTAGTCTGACCTTCACATGATCTCTTAGCGGATGGCAGAAGACAAGTTCAGCCCTTTCAAACTATGTGCCTGCAAACACTCTTGGCCCCAACCAGACTGTCTCATGATGACACCATGTTCACACTGTTATTTAAGAGCCAGTGGATGTTTGGGGTTTTGAGAGTGTCAGTAGAGTACCTTAACTTGCCTGGCAGTGCTGAAGCATTTGCTAAGGAAAAGAAGCAAAGCTCCAAGTTCAGTAGATTGTTACTATTTATCCTCAGATGTATGTTTTATCCTAGTTTCTACAAAAACCCTCTTATGATATTCACAATTGGATCCCAGTAGCCAGATCACCAGCACCTGGGTAGGTACAGGATCTGGGGACAAGTGGTATGGTCACGAAAGTTCCCTCACTGTGTACAGTTTGGCAATTTGTTAACTTTCTTGATAACATAAACACATTTCCTTGCTAGAGATCTTGACATTGACCCCTGATAATTAGAAGCAGTGAGGACTTTCCCTCTGACTCATTAATGAGTAAAACAGGCTAGAATTTTTCTCCCTATATTCCATCTCTTAAAAAGAAAATAGTATCCACCATAATGGCAGAATAAGCAAAACAGCGGTTACATTAGCCAAAATGATGAGGATGCCGGTCAGTGGGTGCATTTTAAGACCTTCGGGGAAATACCTGAAATGACTTCAGCTGATCATTCAGATTCTGTAAAACCTCATTTTGTTATGTTGGAGAGCCATTTGTGAGGCAGGACTGATAATAACACAGTCAGCTGTTGGATATCAGATTTAACACCTTCAAAACTCATAAGAACCAATAAATGTTTTGTGGAATAGTTCTATACAGAAGTACTTACTGTGGTAATCTCAATAGGTCTGAAAATGCTACAGGTTTTAAGTCAGAAAACATACTTTCTTATTTTTGGAAAAGGCTTTGAGACCATCATAAGTGTAATATAATCGGGGAAGAGTTTTGCAGATGGTGAGTTGGGCTGTGAATCCACACATAATCTACATAGGTGACTAGTGTTTCAATGACATTGGCTATTGTTTTCCTTTTCTCAGCCACAATGTTATTTATTGGAAGGCTGCCATATTATAAATAAGATTGTTTCCCTTTGAGAAATTCCTTCTAGCCTATTTAGGACCATTGATACCAGAGTTAAGAATGCTAGGAAGTAGCTCTGTGATTGTGAAGTTGTTGCTTGATTTCGACTCATTTGCAGACTTTTACAGAGAAGTTGGTCTATGCTGGGGAATGGGGATCCACTGTGGATTAAAGATAATTTCTTGTCTTCAAAATGCTCACAGTCCCTCCCCACAAATGCTCTTTGAGAAAAACTGGAAAGCAGAGACTATAATCCACTGTGATTTGTGTCCTTGGGAGCACAGAAAGGAAAGATTAGCTCTGTTTGGAAAGTCTAGAGAAGGCGTGTTTAAGAAAGCTTTGGCTGGGTTCAATGGCTCATGCCTATAATCCCAGCACTTTGGGAGCCTGAGATGGGAGGACTGCTTGAGGCCAGGAGTTTGAGACCAGCCTGGGTAATATAGCAAGACCCTGTCTCTTCAAAAAAAAAAAAAGAAAATTAAGCAGGATATAGGGGTGCATGTCTGTAGTCCAAGCTACTGGGGAGGCTGAGGCAGAAGTATTGTGTGAATCCAGGAGTTCAAGCCTGCAGTGAGCCATGATCATGCCACTTCACTCCAGCCTGGGCAACAGAGCGAGACCCTATCTCAAAAGAAAAGAAAAATAAAAAGAAAGAAAGCTTCTGTGACTACTAAATTCCAGCAAATGAACAGGATCTCCCCAATTTAGAAGGCAGAGGAGAGCAAGACAATTAGAGTGGTCAAGATGTGTTAAAACACAGAGCCTGGGAGGACACTGGTTTGGGAATGTTCCTTGAGCCTGGGCAGAGGAGAGCCATGTGTCTCCAGACATCTCTGACTTCCCAAAGTCGTTAGTTTCTTCTGCGTGGAAAAAAAAAAATCATTCTCTACCTAACCATTAGAGTTTACTGAATGTAATAGAGTTGTAAGACCACTGTGAGATGTGGAATGGGAATGGCCCAGCAAGCCCAGAGAAAGGATGACTTCATTTGGGCTACCTTATCTGCAACGGTTGTCCACTAACTTGGTTTGGGAAGCTGGTAGATGCCCTGCTCTATTTACTTTTCATCATGAGAAGCCCTGGGAGGCCAAGACAGCTCCAATCTGGCATAAAGAGGAAATCCATGACACACTCTTTCTAAATCCATGACACACTCTTTCTAACACCGCTGCAGGCAGAAAGCATACACATTCCCTAACTCTTTGACTGGAATGTGTAAATGTGAAAAGCGTGCTGAAGTCTGTCACCGTGAGCAAGAAGACTGCCATGATGGAATAAGTCCCACGTCACATTGCAGTCATAAGCTTTGCTTCATGGCCTAGACTGTACACATGGCCTTTGCAAATGGCATTGAATGGATTTTCAGGATCAGGGATTCTGTCTCCGCACACAGAATAAAGTGAGGCTAATGATGAGGGTTGAATCTGTGGCTTTTTGTCATTCATTTATCTATCAGTTCACTGACACATTTATTATGTTGGCCAAGCACTATGTGAGCAGAGAAAAAACCTGGGACAAAAGATAGGAGAACCACAATAATAAACCCTAAAGTATTTGGGCCTCTCCAGTTAAGAATTTTTAAAAGTACATAAAATTTATCATTAAAATCATTTCTTAGTAAACCAGTGACACCATAAATTAGTTGCAGAAGAAAGCTTAAATTATGTAAGGCAGTTTTCATGAACTCTCACTTCAGAAGCACCTTCAGAAGAACACAAAGACAATACATAAAAAGCAGATCATTCTTAAAGATGTGTCAAAGTAGTTTCTGAAAAAAATAAATTGCCATTAGGCCAGGATTTAACTTGATCCTAGTTAACGTAAATCTTTCCAAGTAATAAAACTACTGTCTTAAATTTTTTTTCTGAGTCCAGCTAAATCACACTGATTTTTTTCCTCCATTCTAAGTCATAGTTGGGTTAGGATTTTCCTACAAAGCAGCTTTCATTTAAGGATTAGTAGACTTGCTGAATTTGGATACCATAAATATCACACACGAGTCTTCTGCCCAGAGCCTTACTGGACAATGGGAGAATCAGGATGACCTAAGGCCATGCCATCTGCAGGACTGTTACAATCTCCCTGTACCAGCTGGAAATCTGTGTTACTTAATCAAATGAGTATCACAGTTCCCCTGGAACAAATGGAGGAAACAGGCAGGCAGTGGTGGAACTGCTGGGTCAAGGTTACCCCATGAGTCCCTCACAGGAAACCAGAAGCAAAGATCAGACTGTGACTATTTTATTTTTTATTTTTTTTTGAGATGGAGTCTTGCTCTGTTGTCTAGGCGGGAGCGCAGTGGTGCCATCTCGGCTCACTGCAACCTCCACCTCCCGCGTTCAAGTGATTCTCCTGCCTCAGCCTCCCGAGTAGCTGGGATTACAGGCACCCACCACCACACCCGGTTAATTTTGTATTTTTAGTAGAGATGGGGTTTCTCCATGTTGGTCAGGCTGGTCTCGAACTCCCAACCTCAGGTGCTCTGCCCGCCTCAGTCTCCCAAAGTACTGGGATTTCAGGCATGAGCCACCGTGCCTGGCCCAGACTATGTCTATTTTAATGCTTATAATGATTTCCCTCCCACTCCTGGTAATAAGAAACCTCTCTTTTTATTGCTAATTTTGATGTCTTCAAGCTTAAGATGGCATTTCGCCACCATTCTCTCTTCTTTCCTTCATTCACATTTGGCAAATCTATTACATTTAAAAAAGCATACTCTCCATTAAACAGCCAAGTTATGACATTTATGGAACATTAGCCAGAAAATATGAAACTGAAGCTTTCTTCCAAGTTCACTTAGACTGCAACCTTGATAAGATTCAGAATTCTTACAATAATAACAACAACAAAATCAATCTGGAAGAATTCCTTATTTAAAGGAATTCTTATTTAAAGAAATACACATGGAAACCTTCGAAGAGGATATAAGAAATAACTAGGCCAACAGTCATTCACATGTCTTTGTTGACATTAAAATACTCTGGCTAATGTCAATCTGATAATGAATGAGTGTCTGTACTCTCAAAACATGAGGGAGGCTACTCCAGTTTGAAATACTGTCAGAAGCAAAAGGAATGCTTCATTTGCTCAACTGTCGAAGGCAGAGCTGACCCTAGATAAAAGTCTCCCTTTGTTGAGGTTCCTTTTCAAAGTCACTTCCACCCTATTTTTAGTAATCTCCTTTTAAAACCTTCCACTATTTACAATCAAAACCAGGCACCATGTCACATAGAATCTCACCTGCTCATGTGTGGTGCTTCAATTTCTAAATAGGAGACTGAGGGACATCAACCAGGAGTTTGTGTGGGGGTGATGGTGGGTGTATAGTGGGGCAGGGAGGAACAGTCAGGAGATTTGTCTTAAAGTGACTAACAAACACATTTTTTTTTTTTTTGAAATAGGGTCTTGCTCTGTTGCCCAGACTGGAGTGCAGTGGCATAATCTTGGCTCACTGCAGCCTCAACCTCCTGGGCTTGAGTGATCTTCCCACCTCAGCCTCCCAAGTAGCTGAGACAACGGGCACATGCAATCACGTCCTGCTAATTTTTGTATTGTTTGTAGAGATGTGACTTTGCCATGATGTGTAGGCTGGTCTCAAACTCCCGGGCTCAAGTGATCTGCCTGCCTTGGACTCCCAGCGTGCCAGGACTGTAGGTGTGAGCTAGCTAGCAAACACTTTTTTTTTTTAAACTGAAATTGTATGTGTGTATCTGTGGAATGGGGTGAAGAGGCTGATGGAGATTCATGGTCAAGGGTGCTAAAGACTTTCCAGGCTCCTCCTGGGCACCATGATTAACAGAGAAGCAGGGCAGACGCAGTGCCCACAATGCGGCCCATTGTTGGTGGCCATGGCTAGGCGATTTACCCTATCAACAGGACTTCTGACTTGCGCTGAAGACCAGAAGGCAAGACAAATAGTCTTGACTGGGTTTCACGTCTCCCGAACAATTCTCAATTTATTCATTTCGCCAGGTCGTCCCTAATGAATTGAGTGGAATGATTCAGAGGACTGCCAAGTTGGTCTATTATTTCAGTAACCCTTTTTTCCTCCTCAAATCTTATCAGTTCATGAAATTCCAAAGTCTGAGAACCACTGAACTGTCATCATCTATATCTTGCTTAAAAGTAAACTCTGCCATTTACATCTTTGCATACACTCTGTCAGAGGAGATAGTAGTAAAAATAGTCCTACCTATTTTGGTGAGAGGCTTGTCGGCCCTGAATCTGAGTCAGATGCAGCAAAGGAAGGCAGAGGGGCTTTGCTTGCACGTCTCTCCCAATTACTTTTTGCTCCTTACCTAGTCTGACACCTTGGATCACTTCCTCCCTTTGGAAATGTTCCCTCAGTTCATTGCCATAGCACCACAGCAGCCTGATTTTCCTCCTTTTCTCTGCGTGGCTTTTTGTGGCTTCCTATGTAGGGTCTATTTCCCTTGCCAGTCTCTTAAAAAAATGCTATTCTTTAGGCTTCTGTATTCAGTCTTCTTCTCTTTTTCATTACTCTCCCTGCAAATCTCATTCATTTTCATGGCTCTCATTACTATCTATAAACCCACTGCTTACTTGGCTTAAATGAGATAATACATAAAAAGCAATTCCTGTCAGGCACGTAGGAAGGGCACATTATCTAATTCAACAATATTTCTTGAGTGCTTATATGTACCAGGCACCATTCTGGCTACCAGGATATAAATGTAAACAAAATTTATAAAAATCCCTGCCCACGTAGAGCTTACATTCTAATAGGTGGAACATTGTGAAGAATATAAGTGAAAGTTAAGTAAAATATATAGTAGGTTAGATAATGCAATCTGTACTATGTAAAACTGTAACACAGAGAAAGTAGAGAGAAAGAGCTTGGGTAGAAAGCATTTCTCATTTATAATTGGGTGGCCAGGAGAGTCTTACTGAAAGATGACGTTTTGAGCAAAGACCTTGAAGGATACGGGGAGTGAAATGTGCAGGTATCTGGAAAAACTGTTACAGACTGGAGGAAGAGCAAGTGCAAAGACCTCAACAGCTCTCTAAAACATTATCTTAGCTCTTAGGTTTCTCTCCTGAAGTCTAGCTCCTCGTTAGACATCTTCAAATGTTCCAGGACGCCTGAAATGCAACAGGCCATCAAATGAACTGATCATTTACCTGCTTCACCTGCTATTCCCTGATGGTCCCTGGCTTGGTCAATTGCATCATCATGCACCCATTCATTACACAAGGCAGAAATCTGGGAGGCACCCTCAATTCCTCCTTCTCCCTCTCCCCTCTAACTAGTTAATTGCAAGTTCTTAATGTAGTAATTTTAGATTTTCATTTTACTTTCAATTTCACTCAATCCCTTCACCTATTAGGACACCATAATCTAATTAACATTCAATGAAATATTTAGAGATGTGTGTCAAAGTACTCCAAAATGTAAAGTGCTATTTCTCTATTACAAAGAAATACCAGATAAGAAAGTGGAGATTAATTCTTTGCCAGGATATATGTATGTGTATATATGAAGACCCGCAGGTTACCCTAAACCTTAAGCCACAAGGCCAGCCAGCAATTATTGAGTACTTCCTCTTATTTTATTTAATTGCATTTTTTGTGAAACCAATACTTTTATCAAGAGATGAAATAAATTGCTGGAGGTTATGCAAATAGTGAACAGTAGGGTCTGGATTTGAACTCGGTGACACCCATGCACCAGCAATGTCCTCTGCGCCATGGTGCCTACATTGACCAAGAACCCACTATTGGAAAGAGGCACCATGGTAGTCATCTATGGCACCAAAGGCAGCAGCAGCTGAGTGTCCCCGAGAAGGCCCCTCAGCTCCTCCTTGTTTCCCATCCTTCTCCTCTAAAAAACTTGATTTCGATATCTCACATGTGCCTCAAATTCATATAAGATGAAAAATTACAAAAAGGCAGCAAAGGTGCCAAATAGCAAACACTTTAAAAATGTTGATGCCCAAAGGATATGAACAACCACTTCTCAAAAAAAGACATATATGCAGCAACAAACATATGAAAACATGCTCAATAGCACAGATCAATGCAAATCAAAACAACAATGAGATACCATCTCATGCCAGTCTAAATGGCCATTATTAAAAAGTCAAGAAACAACAGATGCTGGTGAGATTGCAGAGGAATAGGAATGCTTTTACACTGTGGGTGGAAATATCAATTAGTTCAACCATTGTGGAAGACAGTGTGGCAATTGCCCAAAGATTTAGAAATGGAAATACCATTTGACCCAGCAATCCCATTACTGGGTATATATCCAGAGAAATATTAATCATCCTATTATAAAATACATGCACGCATATGTTCATTGCAGCACTATTCACAATAACAAAGATGTAGAATCAACCCAAATGCCCATCAATGATAGACTGGATAAAGAAAGTGTGGTCCATATACATTATGGAATACTATGCAGCCATAAAAAGGAAGAAGAGCATGTCCTTTGCAGGGACATGGATGAAGTTGGAAGCCATATTCTCAGCAAACTAACACAGGAACAGAAAACCACACACTGCATGTTCTTACTTATAAGTAGAAGCTGAATATGAGAACACATGAACACAGGGAGAGGAACATTACACACTGGGGCCTGCTGGGGTCGGGGGTGAGGGGAGAGCATTAGTGAAAATAGCTAGTCGGTGCTGGGCTTAATACCTAGGTGATGGGTTGGTGGGTGCAGCAAACCACCATGGCATGTGTTTACCTATGTAACAAACCTGCACATCCTGCACGTGTACCCTGGAATATTAAATAAAATAAAAAAAGGAAGAAAAACAAATGATGTCCAAAAAGAGTGAGCATGTAGGCCCAGCTGGCATCCTGGGGAAGAGGCACAATGAATTCCTCTGGGGTGAAGTTACCTGCAGCCATCAGTCATTTCTAACCAGAGGCTGAATTATAAGAGGGGACAAAGCACTAATCGCCTTCGGCAGCAGAAAGCTTCTTTCCAACTTCCTTTACAATCTCCAGCAACGTGAATGCCACATCGAGTCCCACCTTAACTGGCTAGCAGATCTGCCAATATTATGCTTCTAGCAGACTGGATTCTGTGAGGTCAAAGAAGCACTTCTGGAGCCAGGTGGGCAAGGTTGCAGCTTCCACAAGAAGTGACACTAGAATTAACTAGCTTCCAACTCACTGTAAAAACCTGCGTCCGTTTTCATGCTCTGTCCTTTTAGACCAAACTTGTCCAACCCTCGGTCCACAGGCTATATGTGGCCCAGGATGGCTTTGAATGCAGCCCAACACACACTCATAAATTTTCTTCAAACATTATGAGATTCTTTTGCTGTTTTTCTGTTCCCCCACCATCAGCTATCATTAGTGTTAGTGTATTTTATGTCTGGCCCAAGACAATTCTTTTCCCGTGAGGCCCAGAGAAGCCAAAAAATTGGATACTTCTGTTTTAGACTGTGGAGATCATTTTAGGGGCCCAGGTTCAAAGCAAGGCAGGAAGCTGAAAGCAGCCAATGTAACAGGAAGAGGAAGGAATGAGGAGGAAGAGGCTCCATCAGGACATGAACGGCCGGCGTGAGTCAGTCTCTCTTGGGATCCCAGCAGGTGCTGTCCCAGGGTCAGGTCAAATGCCCATGCCCACCTCTCTCATCCAGCATTCATCCATATCTCCCACAGAAACAAAACAAAACAGAAACTCTGCCTTGGTAGCCCAATGTAGCTCTCCCATCGGGTGTCCTGATAAGACATTCCTGCAGGCTTGACATTAGCGTAGCTGTTTAAGACATCTCTAGTCACAAAATCAGTCTTGGCTTCCTGGCATAGTTTCTTCAGGCTTTATAAATAGCAAGTAAACAATCAGAAGAAATGATCTGGGGCACCAAATATCCTATTGGAGGCTTATTTGTCTGTACCATTGTCTCTCTGTAAATTGAAACCATGGTGTAAAAATCACAGCACTGTCAAACATGCAGGAGAAAAGATTTTCAGCTCATCTACAATGCAGTCCTTCCACCAGACTCTCAAATAAATCAGCTTCATTTTCAGCTACAATGTAAAACCCTCAGAAATATGTAGAACGCTTCACAACAGGTTTGCGTGACATGCTAACTCACATCATTCATTCCCCTAAACATTGTCATATTGATTCAAAAATGCAATAAACTCAGTAATTCTGGCCCTACTTGTTTAACAATGATTTTGATAAGTGTTAAGATTAAGTTAATCATTGTGTTTTCAATGTGAGAAAAACACTTGCCAAACAATTAATGTTGTATGAGTATAAGTAGAATGCTTGAAAGAACAAGCTGTTTCTTAAAGATACTTTACATACCCAAATGCGTATATTAAGTTGATGTGCTGTTTAGAAATAATTTTTATTTACACATTAAGTTAAATATACTTATTAGTGTAATTTAAATCACTATGCAAAGTTGGAAGAAATTAAAATGTTGCTTCTTTTAGAGTCTTAAAATGGAGACAGGCTTTTCTTCCTATTATGGTTAATTAGTGAGACTTTATTGTAATAATAAATCACAGGGGAAGCTTCTAGTTTCATGGGTGGTTGATGCTGATTCTAATCAGGATTGCTGACCTAATGCTTGAGAAAAGATTGGCTGTTTCCGGAAGGATCCATTAATGACTTAAGAAAACAGATGTGCCACTGAACAATGCCAGTTATGCCAAGGACAGAGTGTCCCTTTTTCTTGTTCCATCCTCTTAAATAAAACCAAGGACAAACACTGACCCGGGAATGCTGTATAAACAACCAAATAGTTTACAGTCGGTATTGTCAGGCTTTGAAAGGTCCTGCTTAGCCAGCAGCCATCTCTGATAGAAGGGACCTGATTTCATCCCCCACCATGCTAAGATGTCACCATATCCAATACAACTATGAGAAACCTTAAACAGAAACGAGAAAGGAAAGGAAGGTCTTGGAAATCAGGGTGCTTTAATGAGGGATCCTTTGGTTGTAAGAACTCACTAATGTTGGTTTAAATAGAAGGAGGATTTGAAGGATGCTGGGGCATTGCCCATAGGACACAGCTAGGAAGAACAGAAGGGCCACAGAAGGCCTGGATTCAGTCTTTCATTTGTCTCTGTTTCTCTCATCTGTTTCTTCTCTGTGTGTCTCTTTATCTCTCCCTGTAACCCATCTTTCTCTGATTATGCACTGGGCCAGTCTTGGATGTGCCAGGATATTGTGGTTTAAGGGCCAACAACTTCCAGTGATTCTCAGATCCAATTCTAAATTTTCAGAAGGAACTGTTACACCAGTATTTCAATTCAGTCGTGTGCGGCCTTGGGGATGCAAATTTTGCTACGGTGCCATGTCTGTGAGTGATGGGGATGCAGGCATGCGCTTTGCCATCCTCTCAAAAATTATCATAACCATCATCAGGGGTGGCCCTCCCTTTTGCAAAATAGAATAAAAAATGTTGCATTATGGAATGGGTAATGTCTTATGGAAGATCCACCAAAGAACTTTCATAGGAAGCATGTTTCAGAATTTCAAAGAAATGGGACTAATCAGATACCTTACTTGTATTTAAATTGGACATCATATTTCCTTTTTATGGTGATACAATACCATTCACGAGTGGATGGCATTATCCCATTTATTTTCTAAGGGAAATGGAGACTTTCATTCTGCTTATAGAGAGACAGTGTACCAGGAGAGTTTACTGGCATGGACAGAAAGTACCTAACCCTAACTCTGGTGCTCAGAATTGGCTCATGGTCCTATAATAGCTTCATATGGCCCTCCATGGGGGCACAGGTGACCACTGTTCTTTCATTTCCCTGATACTGAGCCTCTACTGTAAACCTCAGTTACACATCAAAGAATATCTCCACTGCTCTCTATTTCAGTGTTTGTTTTCTTTATTCATGCGTCTTTCATAGTTGTCTTTTCCCATTACCTCTGCACATTGCAGATACTTGATGAATATTTTTGTGAATCAATCTAGTAATGGAGGGGTGAAGTGTGTTAATACAGGTCTCCCATGTGCTCCACATGCAAGAAGAACCTGAAATGCCGCAGCACCAATCACTATCTCATGGAACGAGAATGCTGCCAAAAGAAATTTAGAAATCAGTAAGCTGTGGTGCCCCTTCATTGTATGAGAGAAGTTCAGAGAGATGAATGGTCACACAGCTGCTTGGAGGGAATGCCAAGATTAGGACCTGGGTATTTTCCCACACATCAGCACTGCTGGTGAACACACAATGGGCTATCTGCCCATCTCACAGAGGTCTACTATTCAGCATCTATAAGAAACTTAAATAAATTTACAAGAAAAAATACCCCATTAAAAAGTGGACAAAGGACATGAACAGACATTTCTCAAAAGAAGACATACATGCAGCAAACAAAGATATGAAAAAAGCTCATCATCGCTGCTCATTAGAGAAATGCAAATCAAAACCAGTGAGATACCATCTCACACCAGTTAGAATGGCTATTACTAAAAAGTCGAGAAACAAAAGATGCTGGCGAGGTTGTGGAGAAAAAGGAACACTTTTACTACTGTTGGTGGGAGTATAAATTAGTTGAAACCTTTTGGAAGATGATATGACAATTCCTCAAAGTCCTAAGAGGCAGAAACATTATTTAATCCAGCAATCTCATTACTAGTTATATATCCAGAGGAATGTAAATAATTCTGTCACAAAGATACATGCACGTTTATGTTCATTGCAGCACTATTCACAATAGCAAAGACATGAAATCAACCCAAATGCCCATCAGTGATAGACTGGATAAAGAATATGGTATGTAAACACCATAGAATACTATGCAGCCATAAAAAGGAATGACATCATGTCCTTTGCAAGGACATAGATGGAGCCCCAGAAGCTACTATCCTCAGCAAACTAACACAGGAACAAAAAGTAAAATACCACATATTCTCACTTATAAGTGGGAGCTGAATGATGAGAACACATGGTAGGTAACAATACACACTGGAGCCTGTTAGAGGGTGGGGAGTGGGAGGAGTGAGAGTATCAGGAAGAATAGCTAATGTATGTGGGACTTAATACCTGGGTGATGGGATGATCTGTGCAGCTTATCACCATGGCACACCTTTACCTAGGTAACAAACCTGCACATCCTGCAGATGTACCCCTGAATTTAAAATATAAGTTGGAAATAGGCCAGGCACAGTGGCTCATGCCTGTAATCCCAGCACTGAGGCAAGTGGATTACCTGAGGTCAGGAGTTCAAGACCAGCCTGACCAACTTGGTAAAACCCCATCTCTACTAAAAATACAAAAAATAGCCAGGCGTGGTAGTACATGCCTGCAATCCCAGCTACTTGGGAGGCCGCAGCAGGAGAAGCCCTTGAACCCAGAAGACGGAGTTGCAGAGAGCCAAGATCATGCCAATATACTCCAGCCTGGGTCATAGAGTGAGACCCCATCTCAAAAAAAAAAAAAAAGGTGAGAATAAAAAAATTAGTAGTTTTAGCTTCTTAGATCTGAAAGTATAACAGCCTCTTTTTCTTTTAAAAATCTCTGAACTCATAAGAATATATGCCTCTGTACTCTTTTTCTAGAATTCTTTTATCATAAAAAGGAGAACAGTCTTTTATTCTTATTGGATTGGTTAGGATAGAGCAGAGCATGGACTTTGGAGACAGAGAATCCTGACTGTGGGTTGCAACTCTGGCAGTTTTGAGACCCTGAGGTAAGGCCTTACCTTTTCCAAGCTGTGGTTTCCTCATCATAAATGGGTTGTTGTGCAATTGAAGGAGAATCTGTGTGCATGGAAGTGAATGTGATTTCTAGAATCAAAGAGAGGCAGGAGCAGGCCATCTACCTGCTCCTTATGAGAGCAGAAGAGAGGATTCACTTACCACCTTCCCCAGGTTCTCGGACTCTACATGCCAGAAACAAAAGGATTAGACAGCTGCGCTCCAGGGAGAGGCGCAGACCACAAACACTGAGGATAAACGTCTTTTCTTCATGGCCACAATGCAAAGATGTCTGTTTATGTCCCAAAAAACCACACTGCCAGGTTATGGGGCCCTGTGCCTCTCTCTACTCTGTTTGATACCAGTACGTTTTCCAAGCAGTAGATACTGAGCATCCCGTATTAAACATGGCAGAAAGGCTCTGTATCAATCTTTAGATCAGCCAGCAGGAAAACGATCCCATGGCCTGGTGTGACTTACGGGTTGGCCGTCCTAGTTTGTGAGGGACTGAAAGCAGCCCGATATCTGCCTTGAGTCTCAATGAAACCAATACACAGATGAGGCCCCACTAGCTGTTCCTCAGGCCTTCAGAGGCTCTACTTCCCACAAGTGATTCCTCTTGCGAAATGGCTCCAGATGCCTAGAATAACAAGAATTTTCAGGCTGCTGCTACAGGTTAGATTATCTTTAGTAATGACTTCTCAGAATTTGAAAAAAAAAATAAAGTTCATTGATAAGCGAACTAATAAAAATAGAAGGCTGGGTGCCGTGGCTTACACCTGTAATCCTAGCACTTTGGGAGGCCAAGGCAGGTGGATTGTTTGAGGTCATGAGTTCCCCATTCTATCTTCAATGCTCACTTGATTTTTCTTCTACTTTCTAAAGATGGGCAATAATGCCTCTTCAGAGTCATTACTGCAGTCACAGTTCATGTTTTTTTGTCATCTGGTAACTGATGGCATTTAGTTAAGCTTTCAACACAGTGCAAATATACTCTTCATCTGGGTGAATCCACACTGGGCTGGACGTAACCTTTCACTTACCCCTTGGCATCACAGACCACTGACGCAGAAATGTGACTTCCCAAATCACATACTTCAAAATGACAAATCATTAAAAATAGTGTCTACTTAATAAAATATTAAGTTGTCAAGAAAGATTTTTTTTAAAAAATATTATCCCTATTCTCTTCTTTTTTTTGATTTCAATAAGCAATTAAGGCTGATATCTGGAAAAATGTTGAGATTACTTAAGAACAAGTGGAAAGAGGAAAGCTAACATTAGAATGTCCAAAGTGAAGTGCATTAATTTCAGCTGGATAAAGTTGTAAATGTATAAATGAGACACTAAGTACAAAGGCACTTTTCAAACCATATTTTTCCCAACGAAGCTTTCATAAACAAACAAAACTTGCAATAATTTGTTCACTTCAAAAGTACTCATAGAGAAGAGGATTACATAATTATCTGCACAGTTTTTAGAATTTCCAGCTGTTTAGATGGATAATTCAAACAGAAGCAAGCTTCATATTATCGTCAGTAATTGGGAATTATCTATTAAGGGAAGTTCTCATTCCCTTGATGATATCACAATGTCCCTTTAATTGATCTCATTAGGTATGTCCACAGATAGAGTGATTTGTTTAGTAGATATACCATCTACTTTTGTAAATATTCAAAAAATGATAATTGTAGAAATATCCTTAAAAATATTAGCAAGGCTACAATGTCACCCAACCAAGCTCAATACTCACTGCATCCTACAGAGACAAGCTTTCAGTGATCTATAAAGATGTTCTGAATATAAAACAATGATCACCTAGAATTCTATTTTCTACTGTCCATTTGCATATTGTTCTCTAGTTTTCCCCTTTTTTACAACCTTTCCTTTGACTGAAAATGTGCAAGTGAAAGTGAGTTGAAAACACTTCTAGCAAAAACTGAACAAATTAGCCTTAACATTTCTTCTTTCGCCCCCTCACAATGGAAAAATAGGTTATGAGATTTGACTTGAGACTTTTAACTTTTGGGTTTTTTCAAGAAGCAAGATATGGTTATAAAACACACTTCCCTCAAATGTATTTGGCTTAACTATAATAGAGTTTGAAACTGATTATATATTAATGAATTATCCAAAGATATGTCCACAGAGAACACATTTTATTAAAATTGATGAACTATTGTATGCCAACCTATTAACTGCTGTTTGATCATAAGCCTCTATACAGATATAAAATTAAATCATTAGTTTTTACTATTTTATGCCTAAGCGTAGGGTTTTATTGTTTTACTCATTTTTTTTTTCAATGTATTTTGTTTGGGAATTGATGGAATTCTTGGCTTTGGATATTAATATCTTTTTAAAATATCAATTCTGATATAGTCTCAGCCATTATTTTTTATATACGTATCTTTCTTGGTTTCTGTATGGTTTCCTTCTGAACATCCACTTAGGCCTCTGTTGGACTTCTCACTCTATTGCTTATTTCCTTTAATCCCCCGTTTATACTTCTGGTCAGTTTGTCTCTAAATGCTACATTGTAAGAAATTTAACTGGGAGGCCATGGTAGAAGGATCGCTTGAGGCCAGGAGTTTGAGACAATTTTGGGCAACATAGTGAGACACTATCTCTACAAAAAAAATTAAAAAATTAGCCATTTGTGGTGATATGCACCTGTAGTCCTAGCTACTCAGGAGGTCGAAGCAGGAGAACTTCTTGAGCCCAGGAGTTCAAAGCTACAGTGAGCTATGATTACACCACCACATTCCAGCCTGGGAAACAGACTGAGACCCTGCCTTGCAAAAAGATTTAAAAAAAAAAAAAAAAAAAAAAGAGAGAGAGAGAGAGAAGGAAAAAAAATTTAAAACATTTTCTTGGAGTGATATCAGCAAGACGACAGTATAAGAAGCTCTGGACTTTTCTTAGCCTCATGGATACATTGATTCAACAGCAATAAATGAATAATTCCCTTTGTAAAAAATCCAGGAACTAGTTTATAGGCTCCTGCACCTTTTGGAAGTGTACATCAGCCAAATGGAAACTGGTAGGAAAATTGGAGGTACCCCTCTTACTATAACCTCTACCCCCAGCATGGCACTAGCTGATTGACAGGTGACTTATAACTCAAAGCTTCTTCAGGAGGAGGGGAAGATTTGAACCACACATCCAATATTTCAACTTTTCTGGGTGCTGCTTAAGGGAATGCCTTCTATTTAACTTGTCTCAGAGTGCTGATGGAACCTGCCTTGTGCCAGACACCTGGGGCTACAGAGCACAAAGGTGGCAGTTTGAACCAGCAAGCAGGCAATCACTACAGCTCCCCAGCCTGGTTCAGCATGGAATAAGCAGATAAAACAAAAATGAAAACCCACTTTTCAGTTTTTCTCTGGAGAGAAGAGTTGAATCATGTATTGAACATCACAACCTCTACAGTGCTACCTAAAGGACTGGCTTTTGTCTCACATGTATTGCAGTATTGTTAGTGTCCAGCAAATGCTTAGCCTTTGGGGACTCCCGAGAAAAAAGGCAGTGGTTTGAATCAGCCCATGGGCACGTGTCATAGCTTCTCCCCCTGGCTCAGTGTAGAGGAGGTGGGCAAAAAACTGCAGCTTCCACTTTTTCCCTGGGGAGGGAAAGAATTGGATTTTGTTTCAAATATTCCGACTTTTCTGAGGGTTGCCTAAGGAAACGGCTTCTGTCTCACCTGTCTCAGAATGCTGGTGGGACCCAGACTTATTCTACATGCCTGGGGGCCACTGAGAACAAAGGAGATGGTTGAAACTAGTATGAACTTTCCATAGCCCCTTCTCCTAGCCCAGCACAGAATCTGCAGAAAAAATTCCAGCTCCCCCATCCCTGAGGAGGGAAAGAGTTGGAATGCATAGTCAACTTCGAGCTCTCTGGGTGCCATCGGAGGGACTGGCTTCTATGTCACCTGTCTTAAAGCATTAATGAGACCTGGTATACTCTGGACACCTCTGGGCCACTAAGAACAAAGATGGCAGTTTGGAGTATCACAAAGGTTTGAGAGGCCAACAGAAGCTTTAGCTGGGTTGATGTCATGCTAGGGTCTTCTCTTCTAACAGTCTTGTCCATGAAGACTGGGTGAAGTGGTAGTTTTTTCTACTTTATAGATACCAACACAGAGTCAAGGCAAATGAAGAAACAGAAACATGATCCAAACTAAGAAACAAGATAAGATTCCAGAAATGAATTGGGATGAAACAGAGATATATTAATTACCTGACAGAGAATTCAAAATAACTGTCAACAAAATGCTTAGTGAGTTCAGTAGAACAGTGCATGAACAAACTGAGAATTCCAAAAATGATATAAAAAATTAAGGAAAAAAACTGAACAGAAACCTTGGAGCTGAAGAGTACAATAACTGAACTAAAAAATTCATTTGGTTAGTGTTGACAGCAGAGAAGAGCAAGCAGAAGAATCAGTAAACTCGAAGGCAAGTCATCTGAAATTATCCAGTCAAGTACACACTATGTACATTATGGAGGTTCCAGATAAAGATGAAGGAGAAAGGACCAGAAAGCTTATTCAAATGAATAATGGTTGAAAGCTTGCCAATGTGAGGAAGTAAATGGCATCCAGATCCAGGAAATCCAAAGGACTTCCAATAAGATAAACCCAAATAAATATACACAAAGGTACATAATCAAATGGTCAAAAGACTAAGAAAAAGAATTTTGAAAGCAGAAAGATAAAAGAAACTTGTCACATACAAAGGAGCTCTGAGAAGATTTTCAATGGGTTTTTCAGCAAAATACTTGCAATTCAGAAGGGAGTGGATGATATATTCAGAGTGCTGAAAGAAAAAATACAGCCAACTAAGAAGATTAATTTGACAAAACTGTTCTTCAAAAATGTAGAAGAAATAAAGACTTTTTAGGACATACAGAAGCTGAAGGAGTTTATCACCATTTACCTGCCTTACAAGAAATACTAAAGAGTTCTCCAACTTATAACAACGGGCACGAAACAGCAACATACTATCATAAGAAAGTATTAAAATCACTGGTAAATGTAAATATACAGTCAAATACAGAATACTGTATTATTGTAACATTGGTGGCTAAATAATTTTATTTGAAATATAAAAGTTAAAATACAAAAAGTATTAAAAATTACTATAACTAAAAATATGTTAATGAATATACCATATAAATAGGTATAAATTGTTATATCAATAAGAAATTGTGAGGGGAGAAGAAGTAAAAGAGTAGAGGTCTAAAGTATGATTCAAGTAAGGTTGCTGCTATCAGCTTAAAACAGACTGTTACAATTTTAAATATTTTATGTAAACCTCATGGTAACCACAGAGAAATACCTACAGAAGTTGCACACAATAAAAATAGGAATCAAAACATATTAATTGAAAAAATCAACAAAACACAAGAAAGACAGTAAGAGAGGAAAAGAGGGACAAAGAAACCATAAGACAAACAGAAAATGATGGCTGAAATGGCAATAGTAACAGAACAACCAGACAAAAATCTACAAAGATACAGCAACATTATACAAAGTTAAAGCAATATTATACAACAAATGGACCAAACACTTATACAGAACAATAGCAGCAGAATATGCATTCTTCTCTAGCACAAATAAAATATTCTCCAAGAGAGATCACACGTTAGGTCACAAAACAAAGGTCAATATATGTTTTTTTTTAAACACTGTTTCACTCTGTCACCAAGGCTGTGACAAGGTTGTGACATCTTTGTGACACCAAAGATGTGTAGTGCCATCATAACTCACTATAAACTTAAACTCCTGGGCTCAAATAATTCTCCTGTCTCAGCCTCCCAAGTAGCTAGGACTACAGGCCTATGTCACCATGCCCATCTCATTATTATTATTTTTTTTGTAGAAACAAGGTCTTGCTATGTTGCCCAGGCTAGTAGTGAACTACTGGCCTCAAGTAATCCTTCCATCTTGGCCTTCCAAGTCAATAGGATTGCAGGTATGATCCACTGTGTTTGGCCAAGTCTTAATAAATTTAGGAAGACTGAAACAATGTCAAATATATTTTCCAAACGTAATGAAATGAAACTAGAAATCAATAGCAGAGGAAAAATTGAAAAATTCATAAATATGTAGAAATTAAACTGCACATTTTTGAACAACCAGTGAGTCAAAGAAAAAACCAGAAGGGAAATCAGAAAATATCTTGCAAACAACAAAAATGAAAATACAAAACACCAAAACAAGGGATTGCTGCAAAAGCAGTGCTAAGAGAGAAGTTTGTAGGGATAAATGCCTACCTTAGGAAAGAAGAAACTAAGTGTAAAGTTAGCAGAAGGAAGGAAATAAAGATTAGAGCAGAAATAAATAGAATAGAGAATAGTAAAACAATAGAAAAAAATCAATAAGATTAAGAATTAGCTTTTCAAAACAAAAAAATAAACAAAAATTGACACACCTTTATCTAGACTAAGAGAAAAAGAAGACTCAAATAAAGACAAGCAGAAATAAAAAGAGGAGACATTGCTTACACATAATCCCATGCCACAGGAAGAAGGGATCATAAGAGACCACTATGAACAGATTATAAGAGACTACTGTATGCCAACAAATTGGATAACCTAGATGAAGTGGATACATTCCTAGAAACATACAACTTACCAAGACTGGTCATGAAGAAATAGAAAACGGGAATAGACATAACTAGTAAGGGAATTGAATTAGTAATCAAAAGCCTCCTAACAAAAACTCAGGACCAGATGGCTTCACTGGTGAATCGAACCAAACATTTAAAAAACAATTAATTTCAGCCCCCTCAAACACTTCCAAAAAACTGAAGAAGTGGGAACATTTCCAAACTCCTTTTATGAGACCAGCATTATCTTCATACCAAAGCCAGATAAGAACACTACAAGAAAAGAAAATTGCAGGCCCATATTACTGATTAACGTAGATAAACAACCCCCAACAAAATACTAATAAACTGAATTCAGCACCAAACTAAAGGATCACATACCATGACCAAGTAAAATTTATCCCTAGGGTGCAAGGATGGCAGAGCATATAAAAATAGAGTAATGTAATACACCACATTAACAGAATGAAAGCTAAAAATCACATGCTCATCTCAATATATGCAGAAAATGTAATTTTAAAATTCAAACCTTCATGATAAAAACTCTCAGCAAACCAGAAATAGAGGGAAATTACCTTAACACAATAAAGACTATATTTGACAAGCTCATGGCTAACGTCATACTCAATTGTGAAAACCTGAAAACTTTTCTTCTAAGATCAGGAAAAAGACAACAATGATCCACTCTTACTACTTCTATTCAATAAAGTGATGGAAGTTCTAGCCAGAGCAATTAGGCAAGAAAAAAAAAAAGGCATCTAGATTAAAAAAAAGGAAAACGTAAAATTATCCTCATCTGCAGATGACATGATCTTATTTTCATCTGCAAATGACATGACCTATATTTTTAGAAAAAAGAACAAAGCTGGAAGCATCACACTTCCTGATTTCAAAAAATATTATAAATCTACAGTAATTAAAACAGAATGGTGTTGGCATAAAGACAGACATATAGACCAATGGTACAGAACTGAGAGCCCAGAAATGAACCCATACACCATCAGCTGATCTTCAACAAAGGTGTTACTAAGATACACAATGGGGAAGGGACCATCTCTTCAATGAATGGTGTTAGCAAAATTAGATAGCCATATGCAAAAGAATAAAATTGGACCTTTAACTTACACTGTACAATATTATCAACTCAAATGAATTAAGAATTTAAACATAAGACTTGAAACTATAAATTTCCTAAAAGAAAACAGCCAGAAAGCTTCATGACATTGGCCTCAGTAATGATTTCATGGAAATGACAACAAAAACACAAGTAATAAAAATGAAAATAGACAAGTGGGACTACATCAAAATAAAAGGCTTCTGCACAGCAAAGGAGGCTATTAACAGAGTGAAAAGGTAACCTGTGAAATGGGAGAAAATATTTGTGAATGCTGTATAGCTGCTAAGGGGTTAATTTCCAAAATGTGTAAGGAACTCCTACAGTTTAATAGGAAACAAAACAACAACAACAACAACAACAAACCTAATACTCTGATTTAAAATGGGCTAAGAATTTGAATAGACATCACTTTGAAGAAGACATACAAATGTCCAATAGGTATATTAAAATATTAAAAGATGACCAGCATCATGAATCATCAGGGACATTCCAATCAAAACCAGAATGAGATGTCACCTGTAATGTGCCACGACAGGGATGAACCTTGAGGACATTATGCTAAGTGAAATAAGGCAGTCACAGAAAGTAGGGTACCATATGATTTCACTTATACGAGATATCTAAAATAGTCAAACTCATAAAAACAGAAAGTAGAATTGTGGCTTGGGATTGAGGGGAGAGAGAAATGGTGAGTTACTGTATAATGAGTGTAACATTTCAGTTACGCAAGATGAATGAATTTTAGAGGTCTGCTGTACATGTTCTTATAGTTAATAAATTGTATTGTACACTTAAAAATCTGTTAAGAGGCTAGATCACATGTTATGTTGCCATAATATATTTTATTTATTTTTATGACACAGAATCTTGCTCTGTCACCCAGGCGGGAGTGCAGTGGCAAGATAACAGCTCACTGCAGCCTCCACCTCCTGGACTCAAGCAAGCAATCCTCTCACCTTAGTCTCCCGAGTAGCTGGGACTATAGGTGTGTGCCATGATGCTTAGCTAACTTTTAATTTTTTTGTAGAGATGGGGTCTTCCTATGTTGCCTAGGCTGGTATTCTGTTGGGATTACAGGTGTGAGCCACCATGTCCAGCCAAAATTGTTCTTTAAAGTGTACCTTCTATTTTATCTGTTTTCTCTTCATTGTATTTACTCTGACATTTAAAAAATCAATTGAGTTCTACCTTTAATTATTATATTTTTCATTTCTAAAAGATCTATTTTTAAAATACCACAGTTCAATATTTCTAGGATCTGGTCTTTCAAAATATAATACATTTATTTTATATTCGATTTCTGATAGTTCTAATATTGGGAGTTTATATAGATCAGATTCAGTGGGGTTCTTTTCCCTTGGTCATTTGTTTCCTTATGTATTCAGTGAAATATTTATTGGGAACTCATGTTTTTGGGCCTTCATCTGTTGAAATTCTTGGATACCTGAATATAAAGTGCCTTTTTTTCCAACAGAACTTTGATTTTCTCCCTTCAAGTGGCTGGGTACATGGTCAAACTGGAACTAATAAATAACATTTTTGGCTTTTGGCTTTTTCTCCCCCCATCCTATCATAATATAGCGCTAGACCTTGGGTTAGACATTCTTAATATAGTTCTTTCTTTTTTTCTTCTCCACCTAGAGCCGAGGGTGAATCAAGACATTTTTTCCAAGGTCTCCCTCTGAAAGGCAGGTACATTTTTTTCTTCATTTGATGGGGTCACTACTGGTTTTGTTTGTTTCTTTGTTTTACTGAGATGAGGTCTCACTCTGTCACCCAGGCTGAAGTGCAGTGGCATGATCTTGGCTCACTGCAACCTCTATCTCCCAGGTTCAAGAAATCCTCCCATCTCAGAATCTCAAGTAGCTGGGACTACAAGTACATGCCATCATACTCAACTAATTGTGTTACCACTATTCTTTGGGCCCAGGATTTTCTTATTGTCAGTGAATGTGTCTTTTAAATTTCTCTAGGCAATAGAGGATTGAGAGAGACCACTAAAGCAAATGATGGCTCCCACTTTCACTTAGTCCTTTGCATTGAAGATTTTTTTGTTGTTCTTGCCTCAGAGGAATTTCTTTACTTTCTGCCAGAGCAACCAGGCATGACAAAAGACATTTGGGTATTTTTGTTTAATGCAGTGTTTTTAGCTTTAGCCTCCTGCAAGGGCATTCTCTGAACATCTATTACATATAGCTCCTGTTATTATTTGTTGATTCTTCTATTTATAGCTATTCAAAAAATTTTATGAAATAACTTTAATAAGTAGGGCACGAATAGAATAGAGATTTTCCTAGTGTGTTGTATTTAAATATTCAAGATGCTTCTTCACAAATCTCTAAGAATGTAAATAGACCATTTTATCAGAAAAAAATGACTTTACATTGTGCCAGAAACTGAAGTGGCAAATAAGCCCTCACCTTCTTAGAAAGAAGTTCATCATCAAAACCAGAAAACTCCACTCTCAAGGAGAGAGGAAGGACAGACAGGCAAATACTAACAAACCATATAAAATAATTATATGATGCGAAACTGAAATTACAAATAAGAATGGAAGGATACTGAATGCCTCTAAATGGCTCCCCATGGCTGAGTCTTTCTTCTTAAGGTGGAGTAGGGGTCCCCTCAGCAATGTGTGAGAGGTATTTGTGAATACTTGAAGCTATAAATTAAACATGGTAGGAAACATTTTGTTTCTGATGGTAATTCAGTTAAACGTAGTCTAATATTAAATTAATCAAGATATTATTGGCTAGATTATAAGACTTCCATCATTTTAAATATAAAACATTTCTAAGAAAATTCTCTTTCTTTTTATTTTTTTGAGATAGGGTCTCACTCTGTTGCCCAGGCTGAAGTGCAGTGGCACAATCTCAGCTCACTGCAGCCTTGACTTCCTGGAATCAAGCGATCCTCCCACCTCAGCTTCCCGAGCAGCTGAGAGTACAAGTGCATGCCACCATGCCTGGCATTTTTTTTTCCTTTTTGTAGAGACAGGGTTCCCCAGGATGGTCTCAAACTCCTGAGCGTAAGCAATCTGCTTTTGGCTTCCCAAAATGCTAGGATTACAGGCATGAGCACTAAGTAATGTATGAATGTATTTGTTTGCAACTACAGAAGGGCCATGAATGCATTTGTTTTTGTTGGGAGGAAATGCTTAGAATACCCTGGACTGGAGTTTTAAAAGAAAGTTCTCAAATTAGTGCACACGAGCCTTAATACTCTGGTCTTATCTTTGCTCCTACTCCGAACCTCGAATCTTGGAATACCCCAGGGTCCTGGGCTACTTTCTCTCCTCAGAGATGGGAAACACTCTCTTTTCTATCCTCCTCCGTCTCCCTAGGTGTTTATCCAACCCCATGACTTTAAATAACACTTACATACTGGTGATCCACTTACTTATATCTGTAGCTTCTGTCCTGCCCTGATCTCTAGACCCATATGTTCAACTTCCTTTCTGGCATCTCCTCCTGAATGCTGATTCTTGTACCACATTAACATCACAAAGAAAACTTTTGATTTTCTCAGTTCCTGAAACCTGCTCCTTCCCTGCTTCTCATCACTCTCCATCACTTTGCCTTAATTTTTGTCATAGAGCCCACAGTTAAACGCCGTGGAACCACAGCCTTCATCTTTCATGGCCTTCATCTTGGTTAGATCCTAGAATAATGCCTGACACTCAGGCTAATAAATGTTCACTGAAGGAAGAAAAAAAAGGAATACACTTTTTTTTTTTTTTAATTATTTCAATCTCTTCTTCTCTCCAGGTTTTCCTCACCAGCCACATGGGTCTACTTTGCCATTTCCTAAATGCAACCAACATAGTCTATTATGATGCTTCCTTTCTCTTTCTACCTGGTGAACTAATTACCTGGGGGAAATGGCCTGTTCTTCTGTGTATTCATGCCATTTTGTATACAAATCTATTCAGAAAATTCCATTTAGATATCCAGTTAATCTGGTTATTTCTATCACTGTATAATATGTTTCAGGGCAAGATCAATGTTTTACTTGTTTTTAACTTTCCAGTATTTAGCACAATGGGAGACACATTGTAGATGGTTAAATAGATTTTTCTTTCTTTCTTTCTTGGAATGGGTAAAGGCATGCCAAAAAAACCAAAAAACAAAAAACATATTTTAATATTTGAACCTAATTGCCAGGTTCAAATATTAAAATACTGGCTCAAGGAAAGTCTAACTCATGTATATCCTACATATATTGAAAATGGAACTACTTAAGTTTATTAATTCCAAACTAATGAATATGTTAAAAATGTAATATACCAGCATAATACTATATATATGTTCATAATGCATATGATAAGCTGTCAGATACAAGCATAATATTCTATAGTCTGAATAATTGTGTTTAAACCATGAACTTCTGTTAAAGTCTAATTGTATATAATATTTCTAAATATGATATACCAAGAAATAAAAAATATGACAAAAGATATCTGTGTTCCTGACAGATATATTTAACCAATGTTTATGATATATAAGAAGGGATTCTTTACTTAGTTATGGTTTCCTCTAGGTTATTTTAGTAATGGAATTGTATATTTTGGAAACGTAGAGAACAAAATTACCCTGAATTCAATTGATTTTTTTCCTGTTACAAAACAAGGGGAGGCAGATCTTGTGGTGTGCCTTAAAACTCTAAGGATTATTAACTCAAGAAACCATAATAGTTAACTTGCTATAGCGTCGTCATCAAGAAGAAGGCTCTTCTGTCTAGGTTTTCAAATTCTCAAATGCCTCTCCTACCCATATGTAGCCATGAGCTAGGAAGGTTGGTATTATGTGACTATAGAAGAGATGGGTAATCTGTTAGGCAAATTGATAGGTAGAGAGGCTCATGATACTTTGATCCTAAATTGCCAACATTTATAAAAGTACTCTTAACAATGTATAGAGCATATAATAATATAAGAAGATAATTTACTTGCTTGGGAGATATAGCCCCAAATAACAAGGTAATCTCATACTCTTTCACCTATCCTAATTCTGTTTATTTTTCAAATGGCCAAGTTCTGATTGCTTAAGTGAATGCAATATAATAAAAGTATTTTAAATGTAAGATGACTCATTAGACTTAGAAACTAAAAGTTGGAAGCAATATATGCACCAAGAACTGAGTACAAGAAAATCAAATGAAAAAGTAGTTTAGGTAGCAAAATACTCTATTTGGAGTTGGCTAAAACTCTCATTTGTGATTCTATATTATCTCTTAAATTCTTTACAAAGAAATATTTCACAGAGACATTAAAGTTTGGAAGGTACTTAATAGTACAGGTTTTAGGAAAATAGTTACAAAAATAGAGCTTGTTGCTTTAGTTTCCACTCTAGTTAAAGCAGAAACAGAAAATCATTTTATGATTTTTTAATGTTATTGAGATAAGAAATGTTTCTTTATCAGATCCATTAGACATAAGCCACCAAAAACAAACCTATGTCTTATAAACATAATAAGAGATACTGCTTATTATCAGGATTAAAGGAGCCCTGATTATCACTTAGTTATATAGATAAAAATCCCATAAAGAATCAGTACAACCCATTGCCTGCTCAATGCTCACTCTTCTTGAACTTGGAATACGCAAGTAGCAACAGAAAAAGGAGTGCGGGTAACAGAGTACAAGAGACACAATACAGCAGAGGTTAATAAGACGCCATGCCAATTGGCTTAGGTAAAGGGTTCATGACCAAAAATCCAAAAGCCAATGCAACAAAAACAAAGATAAATAAATGGGACCTAATTAAATGAAAAAGCTTCTGCACAGCAAAGGAAATAATCAGCAAAGCAAATAGACAACACACAGAGTAGGAGAAAGTTTTTGCAGACTATGTATTTGAAAAAGGACTAATATCCAGAATCTACAAGGAACTCAAAACAGATCAGCAAGAACAAAACAAACAATCCCATCACAAAGTGGGCAAAGAACATGAATAGACAATTCTCAAAAGAAGATGTACAAATAGTCAACAAACATATGAAAAATACTCAATATCACTAATTATCAGGGAAATACAAATCAAAATCACAGTGAGGTACCACCTGACTCCTGCAAGAATGGCCATAATTTAAAAATAGAGAAACAACAGATGTTGGCATGGATGTGGTTAAAAGGGAACACTTTGACACTCCTGGTGGGAATATAAACTTAACCATTATGGAAAACACAGAGATTCCTTAAATAAGGAAACATGTTCACAGTGGAATCTCTATGGTAAACATAGAAATTCCTCAAGTAACTAAAAGAAGAACTACTGTTTGCTCTAGCAATCCTATTACTGGGTCTCCATTCAGAGGAAAAGAAGTCATTATATGAAAAAGACACTTGTACATGCACGTTTATAGCAGCACAATTCACAACTGCAAAAATATGGAACCAGCCTAAATGCCCATCAGCCAACGAGTAGATAAAGAAAATAATATATATATTCACCCTGGATTACTACTCAGCCATAAAAAGGAATGAAATAATGTCATTCACAGCAACCTGGATGGAGTTGGAGATCATTATTTTAAGTGAAGTAACTCAGGAATGGAAAATCAAACATCGTATGTTCTCACTTATAAGCAGGAACTAAGCCATGAGGATGCAAAGGCATAAGAATGATAAAATGGACTTTTGGGACTTGGGGGGAAGGGTATGAGTGGGGTGAGGGATAAAAGACCACACATTGGGTACAGTTTACATTCCTCAGGTGACAGGTGTACCAAAATCTCAGAAATCACCACTAAAGAACTTTTCCATGCGACCAAAATTAGTGAAATTAAAAAAAAAAAAGAGAGAGAGAGGGAGAGGAAGCCATGTCAATAAGTGGACATTTGAAGGGAAATCTGGAGGTGTTCTTGCAATTTTTGCTTTTTTCTGCTTAGGAGATATAGAAAAAAAAAGCATTGAGTTAGAAGACATTGGTTCAAACCAGTGTACCTCTAGTCTTGATCAAAACAAGTAACTCTGGCTTTTTCCTTATATATTTTAAAAGAGATAATTTAGGTGATCTTTAGGTTTCTATGTCATTGTAAAATTCTGAGACTGTTAATTCTCTTGTCCACAGTGAATCATGCTTCTCTAATGCAGTGTATTTACATTTTGATCACACTTGTGAGTTATTGATCTTTCTACTCTAAGTGGGCTATGCCAGGTTAACTAAAACAGATTAGCTCACAGAAAACCCCAGATTAACTTTAAGAGGGGGCTTAATACTCCTTTTCTGACATATTGAATTTTAGCAGAACCTAGGAAGAAAATAAAGCATGGTAAAAAGAATTACTTTTATTTCTCACTTTTCATTCATTACTAGGTGGGATAATTTTATTTATTCTTTTTTTTTGAGACAGAGTTTCACTCTGTCACCCATGCTGGGGTGCAGTGGTGCAATCTAAGCTCACTGCAACCTCTGCCTCCAAGGCTCCAACAATTTTCCTGCCACAACCTTCCAGGTAGCTGGGATTACAGGTGCTTGCCACTATGCCTGGCTTATTTTTGTATTTTTGTAGAGAAGGGGTTCACCATGTTGGCCAGGCTGATCTCAAACTCCTGACCTCAAGTGATCCACCCACCTTGGCCTCCCAAAGTGCTGGGATTACAGGCATGAGCCACCTCACCCAGCCTGGGAGAAAATTTTAAAAAAGATTAATCAAGAGTAATTTTCCATATTCACACAGTCATAGTTCATACTGTATTTAACTAGAGAAAAATTGCCATTAAATACTCTTAAGCAAATTAAGTATGTGTAGTTTTCATTTGTACATTATCTGTTCAGAGTAAGCGATACAAATTGTAGCAAAAGGATGAGGAGAAACGTAATGGCCCATATAGATGTGTAATGCATGGATCTGGACTAACTGATCTCAGTAATGAGCCCAAACTATGAATTTAATAACTGTGAGCATAAGTTGCCAGTGCCCTGTTGAATAAATACTGTACCCTTGACCTCTGATCTTCTCAACAAAGGAGTGGAATTGGTCCGAAAGGCAGTCAGATAAAGAAAGGCACATGGACACAGGGAGGGGAACATCACACACTGGGGCCTGCTGGGGGGTGGAGGGATAGGGGAGGGATAGCAGGGGGTGGGGGATTGGGGAGGGATAACATTAGGAGAAATACCTAATGTAGATGATGGGGGGGATGGATGCAGCAAACCACCACGGCATGTGTATAGCTATGTAACAAACCTGCACAATCTGCACATGTACCCCAGAACTTAAAGTATAATTTTCAAAAAAAGAAAGGCACACAATCAAAACAAATCCATTGCTGCTTCTGGAAAGTACTAGAAAAAGTATAAGTCCTTTCAGTGGATGATACCCACTGACTTCTATTATCAGCTTGCTCCTTATTATTAGGAAAAACCCATACACTGAGTGCACCTTTCAGAGACATTGCCTATCCACAGCCATGACTGCCTTCAGGCTACTTGACTGTGCATGGGTCTAAAATCACTGCAGTCATCAACAGGGTCCAGAAAAAATTTGAGTGCCACTAGCAAGGGGACAAAGTCTTTGTTCTCCAGTTATTAACATTTTTTGACTTATAGAGGTAGACAATATTGAGCTCCAGGTATCTAAAGGTGATCTCAGTCAACACATACTATAGAAAAGAAGATGCATGTAAGGTTACTCCTTAAACATAAAGAATAAGGCAAGGTATGCAATCAATCAGGGCCTGATAATGCAGTTTTCCTGGTGTGGGTACATGCATGGTATTTGCAACACAGTAAGATTTTAGCCTCTACAGAAATTGTAGGTATGTAAATAGAGACCCCTCTGTGCTTGACTTTAGAGTATTCATGCAGCACATGAGCTCTTGAGAACACTGGACACACTTGAAGTCATTAATCCTCACCACTACTTCTCCCCATAAACCACATATTATTATTCTTTAATGGTTGACAAAATTCAGTCCAGACGGATAATTGCCTTGCTCAAGGCCACAGAGGGAGCTTGTGTCAGAAGAGAATTAGACTTGAGTGATTTTTGGCCTGCAGGCTTGTACTAGGACCACCAGGTCATGTAAGATGGAAGAGGCTTTCTTGAACTGTATGCAGTGTGTGTGTGTGCATGCATATGTGTGCATGTGCATGCACATGTGCATGTGTGTGTACACACTCATGTCTGCAGAGATAAGTATACATATTGGAACAGAAAGACCCTATAGCCAATGTATCCTTTATTTCAATATTAGAATAGCATTTACAGTTTTGTGTTACATTTAACTCTGAAATTTGTTCTCATCCTTTTCCATTTCTTTGTTTTGTTTAAGATACGGTAATCCTGGGCAACAAATAAAAATGCTGAAAACAGAAAAGCTTATTCTGAATTACAGAGTGTCACCAGAAAGATTTTTTTAGGAACTAGCTAACCAATCACAAAGTGTGAACTCATTTTATTAACGTCTTTGATGAGTGAATTGCTTTTCTGCGTAGAAAGGTGCTCTAGCTTCACGGTGAAGTGTGCAAGTACAGCGCTCAAAACCACTGACATTAGAATTCTGGCTCTACTTCTGATTGTCTGCATGATCTTGGGAAAGTAACACAAACTCTGATACAGTTTGGCTCCATGTCCCCATCCAAATCTTCTGTCAGATTGTAATCCTCATGTGTCAGGGAAGGGCCCTGGTGGGAGGTGACTGAATTACGGAGGCAGATTCCCCCTTGCTGTTCTTGTGTTAGTGAGTGAGTGAGCTCTTTTGAGATTGATGGTTTAAAAGTGTGGCAGCTCCTTCTTTGCTCTCTCTTTTTCTTCTGCTTCACTGTGGTAGGATGTGTTTGCTTCCCCTTCGCCTTCCACCATGATTCTAAGTTTCTTGAGGCCTCCCCAGCCATGCAGAACTATGAATCAATTAAATCCCTTTTCTTTATAAATTACCCAGTCTCAGGTAATTCTTTATAGCCGTGTGAGAATGGACTAATACACCCTCTGTCTCAGTTTCCTCATCGGCAAAATAGGAATAGTAATAGGATTATGTCAGAGAACTTTTGTGAGGACTATATGAGTGAATGTATTTGTAAGTGCTTAGAAGTGTTCTGGCCACATAGGAAGAACCCAACAGAGGTTAGGTATCATCATTGTCGTCATTATCATCATCGTCATTACAGATACATAAGAGATGTATGAAGCTATTCTTTCAAATCAAGCTTGCAGTCAGTATTTATGTCCTCTTTTAAAAAGCATTTTTCTTTATATTAAAAATGCTTTAATATAAAGGTAAACATTACCTTTATATTATTTAACGTTAAAAGGTAAACATTAAATAAATAAGTAAATAAAATCAGGACAAAACAATTTAGGGGCAGGGGAACCAGAAAGCCCAGAAAGAAATGCCACATTCTCAGATATTGGCTCATATCCTCATCCTGAATAAAATTGTTGACATATATCTACATAAACAGTTCAACATTCACTTCTCATTTGGTGGGTTTGTATCATAAAGAAAGTTCTCTATAGGTAAACATGAGTTTCAAGGCTGTCATAATAAGAATTATTTATTGCCAGGTTATTCTGTTCTAGGGGTCAATTCAGATCATTGGTTCAGAATGAAAGCATACCAGTATCACACTGATATGGTTACCCTCATCATGAAACATAGGTATAAGGTACCATCAGATTAGACCAGGCAATGATAAACACATTAGGTAAATGAAGCACGTAGATATATTGCTTATACACAGAAAATAACACCATGTGCTTTGGTCCCAAAATAATCAGAATTTTAAAAGCTTCTTGGAAATTAAAAATATGATGATGATCAAAACTAGACAGTAGAAGAGTTGGAATATAAGATTAAGAAAATGTCATAGAAAAGCTCAACAGATGAAAGCTTAAAAACATAAGGGAAAGATGAGTATCAGAAAAATTGATGTAGTAGATTCAAGAGCCAAATCCTACAAGGTCGATAAAGAGAGAACTAGAACAGATACCAGAAAGAACTTATCAAAGAATTGATAGGAAAGAATACCCAGAACTGAAGGCCATTATCCCTCAAAGTGAAAGAGCCCATCAAGCCAAAATGAATGAATAAAACTCCTAAACTTTTAAATACTTCAGTGAAATTTTAGAACATCAAGGATAAAGAAGGAGAGTCTTAAAGCTTCAAGAGAAAGAGAGAGAAAACATTGCCTACAAAGGAAACTGTTAATCTTTGAACAACACAGAACTTCTCAGCAACATTTCTAGATTCCAAAAGACAATGGAGAAAGGCCTTTAATATTATTAGGAAAAAATTATTTTTGCTCTGAAAGTCTATGCCTGTCCAAACTGTCACTGAAATGTAAAAATATAATAAAGACATTTTTGGACATGCAAACACTTAAAAACTCTACCTGTTATTTAGCTTTCCTTAAGCTTCTTGAGAATGT
Source organism: Cheracebus regulus (assembly GCA_963574635.1). Lineage (NCBI taxonomy): Eukaryota > Metazoa > Chordata > Mammalia > Primates > Pitheciidae > Cheracebus > Cheracebus regulus. The sequence continues at coordinate 77,663 of CAUYQU010009730.1, read as the reverse complement.
GCTTTAGCAAAATAATAAAGGAAAGTAAGAGATACCTGTTCTGGTGTTCTAGAAATCAGGCAGGAAAGAGCAGGGCAGAAGGACTGAGGGGTGCAGAGAAAAGCATCTGGAGAAAAAGGGGCATTCTACGAATATGACCATGACCATACAGTTCTTTGGAGAATAGAGATGCTGAGGACAGAAGACTAAAGACTTTAAAACTGTAAGGGAAAATGATTTAGCATACTTTACAGCCTAGCAATAAAAAGATTTATGAGGTCAAATTAGTTACTTTGCTGATTTTCAGCTTTAAGAGTTATCCTATAGATAGATGATGGAAACTTGATTATGATAACTAAACAACTATTATCAGTATTTTAATACCCAAATAAAAGTACAGAAGAGAAAATTTAAGAAGTGGAGAGGGGAATATGGAAAAGAGTTAAAAGGAAGAGTCACTACACTCATCTAAGAAATACACTAAATGGTAGACACACTTAAAAAAAAGTTATAGATGTACCAGGGTGCCCTTAGTTAACAAATTATACAAGGGAGAAATAAAGTCTGACACATGATAAGCTGCATCGAGATTAAGCTAAACCTTGTGGACCAAATGTAATGAACATTCTAATGAACTAACACTAAAATCTCAGTGAGGACAGCAAAAAAACACCACATCAATTCAACATAAATCTCAGATGGTGTGGCTATTACTGGATTTCTTGATCTCATGACAACCACGTTCCATGAAAGCCTAATGTAACATAGCTATCTTAGAGAAAGACTCATAGTCTGATTTGCCAACTATTAAATGTTTCGACTGGTACTATATGATACAACGTATTGGATAAAAAAATACTGATTAAAGAATAAAAACAAGTATAAGTGATTATGACACCTTTCAAAAATAAGCCAGTTCTGCTGTCAATATCAAAATGTCTTGTGGTATAATGCTTTCTTTTTCTCTCAGAGAAATACAAAGAAAATACCACCTCATTATTTTAAATTTTACCCCCAGTTTATTTATTTTTTTTAATAAAAATATGTCTTATTTATATTGATTTTGGATTTTGATACTCATTCTTGGTTTTAAATGACTTTTAACTAATCCCAACTCAAATCTGTTATCAAAGAAAACTATTTTCATGCACTAAGTCTATTCAAAAACGTTCTCACAGATTGTCATGAAAAGGTCAGCATTTTGAATAAATCTTTGGAATAAGCATTGAGCCTCAGATTGTTTGTTTATAAAAGGATATACTCTGTATAAATGTTTGGACACTCTTTAGGTTGAAGTAGTTGGCATTCCTTTTTCTAAGAATTTTTCAGATATTTACACATATTCTAACATGAAAGAAAGTTTTCCTTTTATACAGCCAAAATTCATTCTATTCAGCCACTCTGTCAATACTTGCATAGTCCTTTAGTGTTGATTGCATGTACCTTTTATGAGGCATTTTGGTCTCAGTGCTTTGTACACGCATGTCATTGATCACAGTGGACAAAACAATAATAAAACTATAGAAAACAGATAATTACATCTTTAGTACAGGGCACAAAAATTTATCATTGCGTATTTGTTTGTCATAGTTTTTAATAGAGGTCAGGTTTAAAATTATAAAATAGACTTTTTATAAAATAAAAACTTCCAGTTATAAGAATGGGAATATTAAAACAATTTTTTACCTTACTATAAAATCACAGGCTTTACATTTTATCTTACTATAAAATCACAAATATTACATGTGTAGTAGAGAACTCAATGCTGCTTAGTGATTTAATATGTAGTTCTTGGTATAATGGGGGAAATTACTATTATATTTTTAGCTATGATTTCATTGTCCTCTGTGATTCTATACGCTAAAATAACAGATAGCTTTAGTTACCATATTTCTCAATTCCTGGGCAAATATCCACCGATACTCTTGCTAGGTGAAACATTCCAACATTCACCTGAGAAGGCTAATTTAAAATGCTCCAGGTAACAACGCTAGCAGAAATTTTTATCATGCTTTTCAAGGAACCATACATTAGACTAGCATTTCAGATACAATTCATTTTTAAAAGAGACTACAAACAAGCATGCAACAATCTCATTGCTGGTTAATGATCAAGTTTTAGAACATTTTCCTTCTTCTTTTTTTGTTGTTTCTATTCATATAAAGGGTAAGAAGCTTTTATGATTCGATTATGAAAGCCTACAAAACACCATCAAGAATAAAATCTGTTATTCTGGAAGACAAGTGAAAACACTCCGTGTTTCTTATCTCATTCCTTAATTAATGCTAGAAAGTTCTATCACCTGCATCTTCCTAATTACTGGTTATTTTTAGCAGCACACTCCAGGATTTTAGAAAATTTCACATTCAATCAAATGGATAAGTTTTGAAGCCATGAAAGTCTCATTCATTGAAGTTACCGGGCAGTATTGTTAAGCAGGAAGTTTCTAAGCAAACACTCACAAAAGCAGTGGATTTCAAACATTACCTTTGTGTGTCGCAGACTTCCGCTGGGCAGGAGTTGCCGCCGTTTGCACCTGCTGCTGTTTGACCAAATTTCCTTCACTCCCAGTTCTCAAAATCTTCTCACCTAAGCTGATTTTTTTCTGTTTGCTGTTCAAATCATCTCGCTTAGCTGATGGCAGCTTAGAAGCTGCGTTAGGGAAGAAAGGTCTAGCCAAGCGAGAGGGTTTGGACATTTTAAATGGCAGAGAAAAACAGCAAGAAAAAAAAAAAAACACCCACAAACTCCAGAATGTTACCTGCTGGGACAGCAGATTCTAAAAAATCCTTTGAGCTTCACTTTTCAACGGACACAGTTACAGTATGAAGTGCAGATGGACGGAAAGTGCTAGGCTCCCACTTGGATCTCTTTTAAACACAAGGCATCAGGCAGCCCCGTAGCCTATTTACAGGACCTGTGGAATGTAAATCTGTATATCTAAGATACCGGTGACAGTTTTGCAGTGGTAAATGCTCCAATTCAGAGCAGACAGCAGATGCTGCATTAGGCAATATGAAACACACACACACACACACACACACACACACACACACACACACACACACACACACGATACTCCCTTGCATACAGAGACTACACATCAGACAGCCTAGAAATGGAAAAATAATGTAAATATTACCCCACCCACTCAGGTACAATACATAAAAATGAGCCAGATGTGTGGTTTATATTAAGTGCATACCACATTGAGTTTCCAGGCATTGGTTCAAGCAAATATTTCCTTACTTTAGCACATTCCTATAGTATATTCCAAGAGGTGACCATGTAACGAATGCCTACCTTACATAATTACTTCTCCTGTTGTTTATAGAACAGGCACAGCACCATGACAAAGTAAAAAAACAGAAGGATGTCATTTCCATACCTCTTTGGGCTGCCATAGGGTACAGACTAATTGATAAAGAGGGCAATTGTGTGTCTGTGTGGTGTGTTGTGGGATGTGTATATATGTGCATATGTGCATATGTGTGTGTGCAGGGAGAGAGAGTTGGGGGAAGAGGTATAAATTATTTTACCTTTTAAAGAGTTTGGAGTTTATTCTAACAGACAAATACTTGTACTTAGCATGCTTTACGAAAAACAACAGTCATGTTGTAAAAATCAAGTGTGTTCAAGGGGTCACATTTTTCAAGGCTGAAAACATTCCTTCCACCAATTGAACACGAAGCCCATACCAGAAACATACAACCTCTCCCCCACTAAGGATAACCATTTTTCCTCTTAGTTTCCCATGTCAGTGATTTTTATGACTTGAGGTTAAGCTGTTTCCAACCTCAATTATTCTGTGTTCCCTTGGGGAGAGTCTACACAAACTCTCTATGAACTATAAAAAGGTTCTTGGAAGATGTGGTCATATAACTCCACTCCAAGTGTAAATACCATGCTATTCCCCATTTACAGTTGATAAATGTGAAGCTACTTAGCACTTTATCAGGTACAGTTATGTGCTGGAAAGAGTATAAATTTTGGAATCAATGGGAACAGGAGTTACCTCTAAATTCCAAATGTGGGCCCAGCCCAGGGCAAGTTACCTTCTCTGGCTTTTCATTATTAAAATTGGAATAGTAATTTTTGCTACATAGAGTTACTACATAGATCAACTGAAATGACAAATCTGCACCTTGTCGGGCACATGGTAGCACTTAATAAATACTTTCCTTAGCCCATTTTTCCAAAAAATCAGTTTTAATGATTCCCAACAGGTCTAGCATAGCCTTATAAAAAATGTCAGTTACAAGATCAACTCTTCACTCAGACCACAGAGGCCATAGTAGGATCACACTCATAACCTCAGCCCTATAAACTGGGAGGAAAAAATGTGAGAGTAAACCCTTAATATTATGAGAAGTGTCCTGCAAATGTAATGAACCACCACATTTGCAAATACTGCTGTATTATAAAATCCACCCCATTAAATTTAGTAAAGCGTAACTACAAAATTTAAGTGAGCCTTTTACTCTTAATAATTCTGTTCAAGTAAGAAAGTCCATGCTTTCATTTCTCCAAATTATCTTTATGTCTGCTCAAGAACTATTGCTTTCTCCGGCTTCTTCAGGTTTCTTTATTTCCCTCATCACATTAGCAGTCGCCTTTTTTTCAGGAAAAGATTTCACAAAGAAACTAACTTTGGCTACTTCATAGGTTGTCAAATGAGGAGCATTACAGTTGTGCAGGGATGTAGGAGGCAGGTACCAGTCAGGACTCTTCACTCACTAGCCAAGTGGCCACTCCAGAGACCACACTCACATTTTAGATTCATGACTCAGAATAATGACTGACAGGGACATAGCTTGGACCCTGGTGGATACAAATCACATGACTCCAAGGGCTGTGGCACCTGGCAAGGACTTTAGTCTGGAAGGCTGGCTGGAAGGATCAGTGCCAGGAAAGAAATGTGACTGCATCTTGACACCATTTGAAACAGGTGGTTTACCCATGCAGTGTGGATAGGAGCATTTCAGAGGAAAAGAATGACGTTTCATTATAGCACACTTTCGTTCTCGAGGAGAACCAGTATAATTAAACTAATTTTACAAAGAGAGGGGGAAAAAATCAAAGTGATTATGCTATCGGCCGCTTGTAGAGTTGGAATTATATTAGTTAGCGTTCTCCAAAAAAACAGAGCCAATGGGAGTTGTGTATATATATATGATACTATGATGATATATATGGATATGTCCATATATACATGTGTATATATTCATTTGTATGCATATACAAATGTCCTTTGGCTTACAATGGGGGTAGGTCCTGATAAACCCATTGAAAGTTGAAAATAGGGTAATTCAAAAATGCATTGAATATACCTAGCATGCCAAACATTATAGCTTAGCCGATCCTGCTTTAAACCTGCCCAGAACACTTAAAGTAGCCTATAGTTGGGCAAACCGTCTTGCTACACAAAACGATGTAGAGTATCTGTCGTTTACCCTCACGACTGTGTGGCTGACTGGGGGTGTGGCTCGCTACTGCTGCCCAGCATACAGAAGGAGTATATCACTAGCCTGGGAATAGATCACAATTCAAAATTCAAAGTATGGTTTCGATTGAATGCATATTCTTTCCCCACCATTGTAAAGTCAAAAAATCCTAAGTTGAACTATCGTAAGTTGGGGACTGTGTGTATATCAACAGAATAAATACATATGTATGACATAGATGTCTGCACTGCTGGGATGGGGGAGGAGTGGAGGGTGGCCAGGGCAGTTTTCTTTAGGCCATGCTGGTTTTTCCAAACCTGAAAGACAACAAAATCAACTGGGGAGCCTCTTTAAAAAATCAACATTTCTGGACTCCATCTCAGGCCCAGTGAATTAGAATTTCTGGAAAAAGCCCAAAAGAGGGTCCTAGAAATTTATAAAAGCAATTCTTGGCTAGGCGCGGTGGCTCATGCCTGTCATCCCAGCATTTTGGGAGGCCAAGGTGGGTGGATCACTTGAGGTTAGGAGTTTGAGACCATTCTAGTCAACATGTTGAAACCTTGTTTCTACTAAAAATGCAAAACAGCCGGGGCATGGTGGCATATGCCTATAGTCCCAGGAGGCTGAGGCAGGAAGATCACCTGAGCACAGGAGGCAGAAGTTGCAGTGAGCTGAGATCAAGCTACTCCACTTCAGCCTGGGCAACAGAGTGAGACCCTGCCTAAAAAAAAAAAAAAAGCAATTCTCAGGTGATTGTCATGCTCAGTGGGCTTTGGAAACAGCTGCTTGTCTGAGCCACTGGACGCCATCTCCCTTCCCTGTGCCCGTGCTAGCAGCTACTGGATCCGACTTTCCTAGGCTGCCCTCCCAGGGGTCACTGCGTCTTAGGGGGATAGGTCACTTGCAGGGCTGCTTGCTCATATTTGCTTCTTCCATTTTGCAGGGACTACCTGCGATCAACCGGTTATGTCCCTTTATGGGGGCACTGGGGAACCTGCCCGAGAGCACCAAGCTCATTTCACTTGTCACCTAATCAGAGTTTCAGTGACCATGCTTGGTTTGAGCGGGAATACTTGGGATAAATGCATCCCCTGACAGTCAAGAAACAGACTTCACCTGTCGGCACCCAACCTCATGCATCTGTTTAAATAAGGCTGGTGCATCCACAAGGTCAATATTTTAAAGTGCATTGAAGAGCACCATGTAGTTTATTATTATTTTTCTCCATTCACTGGAAGTTTCCTGGAATGCTTTGTCATTTTAGTGTTTATCAAACCCTCAGGCCATCATAGAGGCTGAACACAGGGGCCGCGATCAACAATGCATGGCTTATTTTTATTTTAAACCAAGAAAAGAAGAGAAAGTTGATACAGAAACATTTGCTTGGTCATGCAGTTTCAAGCCTGTGCAACAGAAAACTGTTATAAAAATAAAAGGCGGAAATAAAGAAGACAGGTTTTATTAATTTTTTTCCACCCTTACCTCATTCCTAACAAAGGATGTGAGTTGGCTTGCAAATACATACACTACTAAGATAAAATTTGTGTGACATTAAAATAAGAAATGAATAATCATAGAGTCTGGAGGGAAAGAAACTTGGCTGTGAGCTTCCTAGCACCAAAGTAAAAAAGGAAAGAGAAGAGTTTGTAGAGTCTATGTTATTTTTATTATTAGTTTGATTCCAAAAATAAGAAAGTAGCCATTAGATCACAAAGATTATGTTTGAATTGTGAGTGATCTCAGAGTAAAAGACCAGTTTCTAGAGAACAAACCATGTCTCCCTCCGGGAATAATACACACCTATAAAGCTTATTCCGGGAACGCTGCTTTAATCTGGAATAGACAATGTCTTTCCTATGATCTGTAAGCATCTTGCCCACCTACTCCAGAGTTTAAGACTTCCAGACTAAGTCACCAGTGATCAGGTTTGCTCTGAGGTTTACTTTGAATTTGTGGGTTTTATTTTATTTCTTTTTCTTTTTTTTTGTTTTTGAGCCAGAGTACCTCTCTATTGCCTAGGCTAGAGTGTAGTGGCACAATCTCAGCTCACTGCAACCTCTGCCTCCTGGGTCCAAGTGATTCTTATGCCTCATTCTCTTGAGTAGCTGGGATTATGGACACCTGCCACCATGCTTGGCTTTTTAGAAAAATTTTTATTTTTTATTTTCTGTATTTTAGTAGAGACAGTATTTCACCATGTTGGCCAGGCTAGTCTTGAACTCCTGACCTCAGATGATCCTCCTGCCTCGGCATCCTAAAGTGCTGGGATTATAGGCTGAGTCACCACCCCTAGCCTGGGTTTCATTCCTATGTGTGACCCCTTCTGGGCTAGTATCTCCCCACAATGGCCTAATCCTAGCAGGATTCAACATACTGAACCTTGACATTTGCCTTTTCCTTAAGACTTTGTAACAAGCCCCTTGTATGTGTTGGTGACAGCCTCTGCTTTCCAGGGCACTATGGATCTTCTCCCTGAGTCTCATGATTTCACTGTCAGCACCTATGGAATTGGCCTGATCATCCTTTGGCCTGTTCAGAAAGGATGGGCCTGGAAGTTTTCTTCCTACTCTAAAATTCCAGGTGCTTACCCTGTTGATTTGGTTTGGATGTGCGTCCAATTCCCAACCTCCAATGTTGATGGTGGGCCTAGTAGAGATGTTTGGGTGATGCGGGTGGATCCTTCATGAATGGCTTGTTGCTGTCCTCATGGTAACTAGTGCATTCTTACTCTATTAGTTCACTTTATTAGTCCATGTGAGACTCATTTGTCTAAAAGAGTCAGGGGCCTCCCCTCTCTTTTGCTCCCTTTCTTGGCATGTCACTTGCTGGTTCCCATTCACCTTCCGCCATGATTTCAAGCTTCTGGAGGCCTCACCAGGAGCAGATGCCGGCACTATGCTTCATGTACAGCCTGTAGAACTGTGAGCCAGATAAACGTCTTTTCTTTATAAATTACCCAGTCTTGAATATTTCTTTATAGCCATGCAAATGGACGAATACATCTGTCTATTCCAAATCCAGCTGCCATCACTTTTCAGCATGAGAACATCTTCTTGAACCAACTTCAGTGGTATCACTATTAAATGATTCATTGTACTTTTGGGCCTCCCTGACCCCCTCCCCATGTCATATATCTCTAGTTTTGTGACTGGATGCTTCCAGTCCTGTCTGGAAATCCTTTCTGTTGAAGTCAGTCCTCATCAAAGAGAGAGAACGTTACAGTGTTTCAAATATGGGGCTTGAGTCAGTGAACTAGCTCTTCTGATGAACCAAAGCTTCCAGATTCTGCTTTTGTAACTGCCTGAGCTGCCTGGCTTAGGGATGTTCTTTGGCTGCCCCAGTGAAGGAGGCGGTTCTTGGGGCTCTCCTCCCTGGGTCTAGTTCAAGGCCACAGCCTGTAGTAAGCCTGTTCTTGTCTGGCCTTCACCTGGGCTCTAATAAGAAGCTCTACCTGCTAATGTATACTTGTTTTCTGGCAGGATTTGACACCAGTGGCTGCCCATGCATGACTGTTCCTTCTATCCACAGCTGGGGGCTGGCTCTGAGGATCTTCTGTGCATTGCTGGTTCAGCAATGCCTAGCTTCGAGCTGCCTCATTCTCTGAGTTTATTCTGTTTTCCACATCCCAAAAGCATAGCCGACTTTGCTTTTTTGGCAGCACATGAAATCTCCATATTTACTAGTTCTTTCTTGTAGCTAACCTAAATTCCTCCTATGGGCTTTAAACAAACTTTTTCTTGTAGTTTTGAATATGGAAACAGAAATCATCTGTAAGGGAATACGCTCCTGCATTTCTTCATAAGCCTAAAGAAGAACCTTATGTTACAAGAGTTCTGTGCAATGTCTAACTGGGGTTTTCACCATGAGCTGGTGATACTAATCAGCCCTGACCACCTTTCCAGGAAACTACACTCCGCCTCAGAAGCTGGAGTGATTAGTGTCTTCCTAGTGTATCAGCACATTGGTGTTGCAAATATACAGTGTTTTTTTTTTTCCCCAAAGTTCTATCTGCTTTCCAATCTTCAAGATGTGAGCAAATATTTTGGTGACAATTTATATCCAGCTGAGGGTGTAAAGGCATCAGGTATCCCAAGACAAAAAATTGCCTCCCAAGAAGAAAATGCTACAGGCTGTGGCAGGGCTCTGGCTCTCCTTGAGACAGTAATGATCATTAAGAACAATTGCTTAACACTTATTGTGCACTTACTATATGCCCAACATTGTCCTAAGTCATTTATCCTTCATGGTGACCCTACGAGGTAGACATCATTATTATCTCCATTTCACAGATGAACAAACTGAAACTCTCAGAGGCCCAGAAACTCACCCAAGATCTCACAGATACTAAGTACAGGAGCAGGAATTAAACTCAAGTCAGTCTGGCCCTAGAATCTGCCCTCTTCTCAACAAAGCAAAAAGTCTGGCCGCCATCCACATGCACAGTGTGTGTGAACACAGAATAGCTGTTTAGTTACAACGGTGACCTGGGAAGAGTGCTTCTGTCATCTTGGATGCTGTGTGCCAGACCCCAAAATGCACTGCACTTGGGTGGCTGCAAGAGTTCCCAGAGAGGATGTGTGCATGAGCGTCGTGTCATGGGAATCCAGTAGCTCCGATCTGGGAGAACAACATCCTGCGTTGAAGAGCAGATGGAAACGCAGCAGCGTGGAGGATGTGAGCCGAACAGCTTCCTGCGTGCAACCAGCGAGCCTCCAAAAAGGTTAGCAAGGAAACATGCTCCAGGATGTCTGCGCCTTCTCCTGAGGTGTAAGCTGCCTGAGCACGGTGTCTGCTGGGCTTCTTGAACTTTCTCCTTTGCCCTGCCTCCTGATCTTGCTTTCTGACCAGATGTTAAGACAAACAACTTGGTAAGCTTTGTCCAACTCCAGCTCCTCCTCCCCTCCCCTCCACTTCCTCCTCTTTCTCCTCCTCCTCTTCTTCTTCCTCTTCTTCCTCTCCTTCTCCTTCTTCGACAGGGTCTAATTCTATCACCCAGGCTGGAGTGCAGTAGTGTGATTGCAGCCCACCACAGCCTCAGCCTCCTGTGCTCAGGTGATACTCCTGTCTCGGCCTCTTGAGTAGCTGGGACCACAGGCATGTGCCACCATGCCTGGCTAATTTGTGTGTGTGCGTGTGTGTGTATTTTTTGTAGAGTTGGGGTTTCATGCTGTTGCCTAGGCTGGTCTTGCACTCCTGGGCTCATCTGCCTTGGTCTCCTAAAGTGCTGGGATTACAGGCGTGAGCCACTGCCTGGCCGGCTTTGTCTGACTTCGAAGCTCACCCTGCCAGAAGACCCCCACTTGTTATGTCACCCAGGAGAAATCACTTCACCTCTCAGGGCCAAATCACCTTGAAAAAGGTGTTGTGGCAACTATCCTGTTTATATCACAGGGTTCTTCCAACAATCAAGTGGGTTAACGAATGCAAAACACTTTGACAATTGCAAGAAAGCATATGAATTAAAGGTAATAATTTTATTGGTTATAAAATGCCCATGTCCTGCTTCATCCTGGCTTCATCCCAGTTTTTCTGCGTTAAGATTGGCTTGATATCCTAGCAGAATGTTCTATAGCAAACTTTTTCTGTAAGGGTCCAAACAGTAAATATTTTCAGCTTTTTGAACTGCAGGGCCTGTGTTCAACTATTCAGCTACACCACTGGAGTGTGAAAACTGTCACAGAGAAAATGCCAATGAATGGGCAAGGCTGTGTTCCAAAAAAGTTTTATTTGTAAAAACAGGTGGCTGGATAAATTGACTAGCATTTCACTGACACCTGTTCAGGGGCAGCCAATTAAAACCATTAATGAATGCTAATATTCTGATTTCTGTCTCCTTGACCAATACCTGCTATATGGATTTTTTTCCTCCCTTTGTGTGTAGATGGGTGAACTCTGCTATGGCCCCAAAACCTAGATGTGAACAATTTCTTAAATTTATTTCACTCTACTATTTAGACATTATATTACATTGACAGAATTAAAGTAAGTGTCATGATGGTCTCCAAGAACAGCCAATATTGATTCTAACTTAATTATAAAACATAGTGGGGACAAGCACAAGGTCCACCTCTTTGGCTACTTGGAGTAGATCATGCTTTGCCATTTTATACTGACAGTTACTTTAAATAGGTGGCCATATGTAGGGAGGCATGGTGTGAGTGCTGAGTGCTTGGATAACTGAATTTGTGGTCTGCATTTATTCTGGAAAATGTTCACGCTTCCTAAATTCAAGACAAAGGCTTGTAAGTTCAGTTTCTTCAATTTTCTAGTCAAGTGCTAAGGAAAGATTTCTTGATTTACCAACTCTAATTTCTAAGAATCCTTTAAAAAGCATTTTTTATGATTTCAGTAAAAGTTGCTTTATACCATGATGTCACCCATCTGTGCTTCTATATTGTAAAAGAATCTTAAAATTATTTAGGACATGCTTCATTATGTTATAAAATTGTCAGTGCCAAGAGGAACTTTTTTGGGTTTTTATTGCAAAACACTCCCTTACAGAGAAGGCTCAGCGACTTATCTGAACCAACAGTGGATTTAGAAGCAGTTTGAAAAGTTGTACAAAAATGTGTTAGACAGCCAGGTTGTGATGGAGGCTGGAGTTTTGTAGTCACAGTTTTTCCATGTGCCATTTTAAGAATTATCTTGGCTCTCAGTGGAAGTTAAAATTTTATATTTAAGAGTAGAATCCTGAAGTAAAAATAAGCTATTTCTTAATAGGGTGGTCTCCAGTGATATTATTGAAAGTGTAATTTAAAGCATTAAAGCACAACAATCTAAAAACACTGGGTAACTTAGAAGTTATTCTTATGACTTATTAGTAATAATAGCAATATGCATTCAGATTTATCCATGAGGTTTTAAATACTTGTGAGTCTAATGGGCATGACCTCTTTAAAATGCAAGTGAGGCAGTGGTGGAGTCCCCTAACTCTCTTTGGAGGATCCCAGTGAGACTTACATAGCTCTGAGGAGGAAAACAAACAGATAAAACTCATGAAGAGGCCAGGCACAGTGACTCATGCCTGTAATAGCAGCACTTTGGGAGGGAGATCACTTGGGCCTAGGAGTTGGAGAACAGCCTGGGCAACATCGTGAGATCCCATTTCTACAAAAAAAATACAAAACTTATTCCCAAGTCGTAGTCCCAGCTACTTGGGAGGCTGAGGTGGGAGGAATGCTTGAACCCAGGAGGCCAAGGTTGCAGTCAGCCATGAATGCATCACTGCACTCCAGTCTGGATGACAAAGCGAGACTCCATCTCAAAAACAAAACAAAATAACAAAACAAAACTATGAAGACTTACAGAAGTTAAGTAACACTACAATGATTATTTGGCAATCAAACGAGCTTATTAATTCTTTGTAACTTGTAAGAGTGATGGGGTTTCATTTGTATAATTTCAAGTTTTCTTCCTCAACTTCTTAGTTATTATAAAACATCTAACGTATTGGATTTTCCAGGTTGCTAAAAGCCAATTATTAAAAAAAGAAGAGGTTATTTCATGAATTGTAGGCACTTGTGGAAATGTAGGATGACATGCAGTTCAAAACACATCTGTTATTTTTCTGAGTTACCTATAGAAATCCTTTGTCGTTTCCAAGGCTCTGGTTTAATGGCAGTGGGAGGTATGAGAAATCATGAGCAAAACTGAATAAACCTAAGAATGTGCTTAGCTTCTAGGACAATTCTACATATTAATTAACTTTTGATGAAGGATGAGGACAAAGTAAGTCCATTAAACATTTTGGAAATCATGTGATCATCAACAAAGGAAACACAAATGCTTTTAAATGTGTTTAAAGATTCCATTTCCATTTTCTATTTTCCCTCTTTACTCAAACCACATAAATTTTACACATAAGTGATAAATCAGACACATGCACACAAATAGTGAAATTAAGAAATGGCTTTTTGAAGACGAAATTGCACAGCTTTAAAAATTATTTAAGGCCAAGAATCACATAAAAAGATGCTCAGCAGCTGGGCATAGTGGCTCATGCCTGTAATTCCAGCACTTTAGGAGGCCAAGGTGGGCAGATCATTTGACTTCAGGAGTTTGAGATAAGCCTGGGCAACATGGTAAAACCCTGTCTCTCTGAAAAATATAAAAATTAGCTGGATGTGGTGGCATGTGCTGTGGTTCCAGCTACTTGTGAGGCTAAGGTGGAATGATCACTTTAGCCTGGGAGATCAAGGCTGCAATGAGCAGTCATTGTGCCAGGGCACTCCAGCCTGGGAGACACAGCAAGACCCTGTCTCTAAATAAAGTAAATGCTCAATATCACTAATCATTAGAGAAATGCAACTCAAAAGCACAATGAAGATCCACATTCATGAGAATGGATATCATGAAAAAAAAAATAACAAAAAACAAAGACAATAGAAAGTAAGTGTTGGTTAGGATGTGAAAAAGTTGGAACCCTTGTGCACTGTTGGTGGGAATATAAAATGGGATGGTGGCTGTGGAAAATGGAACGGTAGTTCCTCAAAGAATTAAACTTAGAATTACCATAAGATCCAGCAATCCCATTTGCTGGGATATACCCAAAAGAAATGAAAGCAAAGATTAAAACAGATATTTGTACAGCTATGCTCGTAGTGGTATTATTAACAAGATCTAAAAGGTAGCAACAACCTTACTGTCCATGGATATATGAATAAACAAAGATACATGGATAAACAAAATGTGGCGTATACACTATAGAATATTCTTCAGCCTTACAAAGGAAGGAAAGTCTGACATGTGCTACAATGTAGATGAACCTTGAGGACATTATACTACGTGAAAAAAGCCAGTCACCAAGGAACAAATACCATATGATCCTATTTATGTGAGGTTCCTATAGTTACAAAATTCATACAGACATAAATTAGAATGGTGGCTGTCAGGTACTAGGGAAGGAGAAAATGGGGAATCCGTGTTTAATGGGAATAGAGTTTCAGTTGAGGAAGATGAAAAAGTGTCAGAGACAGATGGTGAGTATGGTTGCACAATTGTATTAATCTGTTTTCACACTCTACAAAGAACTGCCAGAATCTGGTTAATTTATAAAGGAAAGAGGTTTAATTGACTCACAGTTGCACGTAAATAAGGAGGCCTCAGGAAACTTCCAATCATGGTAGAAGGCAAAGGGGAAGCCAGGCACTTCTTAGGTGGTCGGGAGAGAGCGCAAAGGGGGAATTGCCACTTTTAAACCATCAGATCTTGTGAGAACTCCCACATTATCATGAAAACAACATGCAGGAAATCACCACATGATCCAATCACCTCCCGTCATGTCCCTTGACACATGGGGATTAAAATTTGAGATGAGATTTGGGTGAGGACACAGAGTGAAACCATATTAGCAACAATGTGAACACACATGATGCCACAGAACTGCACACTTAAAAATGCTCAAAATGATAAATTTTATGTTATGCCTGTTTTGACACAATGATAAATTATTTGAATTCATATTTTCATGCAGTTGGTGTTTGAACTTCTTATGAAATGAGGGCTAGAAAATGGTCCACTATCTCTCTCTCCAGCTTTCTGTAGGCTGGGCAATGACTAGATGCAAGCTGTGCTTTCACAAGGTAGGTTTAAGAAGATGGCCAGAGTTACTTTGTGCCCAGAAGAGGGACGTGGTTTTCTCTCTGAGGCCTAACCATGGCTGCCCGGCAGATCCACCATGTTCCTTTGCACTGTCACACAGCCACACTGCAACACAGAGATGATATAACATCCCCGTGTAAAGGAACTTAAAACTTCTCTCTCTCTCCACTTTAATGAAGACAAATGCAAACGACCACTCCACACATCATGGACAAGGCTAGAGATCAAATGGTCTCATAAAGACTCTGAGAATATCTTTTCAGAACTTGTCTTCTGGCTCCTTGATTCTCTGGCCCTGGCTTTATATTTTTCTTGGAGATCACTTCTTTCTTGAGAGGTGTAATAAATCCTTCTTAAAATGGGCAAGAAATTTGCTCCAGTTGGCTTCAGAATCCCTGCTAGCAAATCCTCTGTCTTTCCAAAATATGCTCAGAATTATATCACAGAGGGTCCTGAACTAGAGTGTTCCGTATTTTCTAAATGAGTAAATAAAGATCCACTGAGCACCCTGCACTTGTCTTTATGAGCAAAAAGCAGCTCACATCAGTCCCTGAATACTCCTTAGAGTAGATGAAAGGAAGAATTTATGGCGTGATGTGTGAGAATAGTCTATACCTCTCATATCTCTGTAGGCTCATGTTCACAAAACAAGGCAATGCAGATATTTATGTAGAAAAATAAAGCAGTGTCTATTTTAAAGAGAGGTTTGATGTTCCTCCTCCTTTTAGACAGCTGTAATTTATAAAACTGAATGAGGCCATTAAGGTCTGTTTTTGAGATAATGTGCATCTTTAATCGAAGGTAGGATTATTCAGATAACATTATTTTCTCCCTAAAAAAAAAATCATAGACAAAACATTTATCCACTTACTGGCAGCTAGGAAAACTGTGAGATATAAGTTTATTTTTCACTACATTCTAATGTTATTGCACACCCTTGACTCCCTGTACTTCTTCCCACTTCCTGGACATGTCTTTTATGTCCTCAGGAGACCCCTAATTCTACCCATTGAAAGCCTGCTTTCTGGAAATAATAGCCAGGGGATATCTATAACTCAGAAAGTTTTTCAGGTTAAAGCAAGAAGTTCATTTCACAATGATACATCTTAAAATATTCAATGTAACACTTATTTACGGAAGCAGAAAACTATTATATAGCACAAATAATACTCATTTAGATTTTTCTATACTCTTCAGATGATTTTGAAATAAAAAATTTAAAATACAGCAAATATAAAAAGGATACATGCTAAAATGTAAAGATAAAAACAATACAAGGAATATACTTGTACCCATTGCCAAGCTTTGGCAATAATATATTTCCCTTTGAAGTCTTTGAAATCTTCTAAGTACCTCCACTTGGTCACATGCTCCTCATATCCTGATGGGACAGCTTTCTGGGATTTAATTTTAATGAGTCTCCTATTTTCTTTCATAGTTTTACAAATGTGTATATATCACTGATCAACATATTGTTTAGTTTTGCTTTTGAAAAAGTCTATATAAATATCCTCAAGTAAGTTGTATTTTTTCTTCTGTGACTTTTTTAGGCTTGGCATTATGTTTTTTGAGATTTATGTATGTATGTATCTGACATGCTGTAATTCATTCATTTTCACTTTTTATGGTGGTGCATGGCATGAATATATTATAATGAATGAATATATTACATTCTATAGCTGATGAACATTTGTTTTTAGTGTTCATACTTTTCCTCATGGATAATCAATTGATCAGTCACCCCATACCATATCCTACCCTGTTCCATAAATCTGAAATCTCAGCTTTGTCATTCCATTTTTGTGGGAGTCTTTTCTTGGTTCCCTAATGTTTTGTTTGTCTACTTTTCTATCTCTATGCTTTGCTGTCTTAACGATTTAGAGTTAGATAACAATAAAATAGCAACTATATATTTACATTTATGATATGCCAGCCACTGTCCCAAGAACTTTTCACATATTAATTCATGTATTTCTCATCATTACCTTGCAAAGTGGGCGCTATTATTATATAGATGAAGAAATTGAGCTGAAAGAAATGGATTGTAGGTACCTAAGCAAGATTTGAAGTGTAGACAATCTACTCATCCAGATTGTGCTATTATATACCGTGCAAATCTGACTTATTATAAATCATGATTTCAGATTGGGTAATAGGTCTTATTTAGGAGTATCCTGGGTATTCTTGGTCATTTGCTCTTAAAAACATCTTGTTAAGTTCCATGCAAAACAAAAACTACTAAAAATTTCATTGATACTTCATTAAGTCTGTAAATAAATTTATACTCTTGAGTTTTCCCATCCATTAACATGGTATTTTTCTTCCATTTGTTTAGGTATTCAATAACATGTTTTTATCATGTTTTATAATATTCTACACATTGTATATCTTTTGTTTAATATAGTCCTAGATATATTGTTTCAGCAACTGTAGATGGCATCATTTTAAAGTTGCATTTTCTGTTTGTTGGTATATGAGGAAACATAATATGACTTTAAATAGTTTTGACTTGTTTCTGGCAATGATGGAATAAAAGGAACCAGAATTACCCCTCCTCTTTAAACAGCCAGGAAAACAGACAAAATATATGAAACAATGGTATTCAGACATTGCGCAATGTATCGCACAGGACAGTGACTGCTAAGAGAATAAAAACAAATGTGGTAAGGCCAGTGAATGTCCCAGGTCACTGTCTGAAGAGTTTCCGGGTCATAGTGCAGGGAAGGGACATCCAAATGGAGCTCATCAGTCTCTCTGAACTGAGGAAACAGAGTTCCCAGTTCAGAGAGGCAAAGGCATAATTTTCAGTCAGAGGAGGTGCTGCACAGAGCTATGAAGATACATGGAATATTTTCTCTGATAACAACAGAATAAAATTAAAAATCAGGAATGGGAAGATATTTTTTAAAGCCCCAAATATTTGGAATTTAACCAACCAACATCTAAATAATCTATGGATTAAAAAATGAAAAAAGTAAAATTATAAAATATTTTAAACTGAATGAAAATTAGAATGACATAAAAATCTGAGTGATGTTACTAAAGCATGTGATTATGCTAGAAAATAAGAAAAGTCTCAAGTAATAATCTGAGCATCCACCTTGAAAACCATCAATCTAAAATAAGCAGAAGGAGAAAAGTAAAAAGAGCAAAAAAATCAATGAAATAGATAATAGAAAGCAATGGGAAAAAAGTCAATGCAACCAAAATCTAGTTCTAAGAAAAAACTAATAAAATGTATAAGACTTAAGCCAGTCTAACAGACAAAAAAGGAGAATCACACAGATCACCAATATCAGAAATGAAAGACAGGATATAATCATCAAAATAAACTATCATGAATAGCTTTATACCAATAAATTTGACAACATAGATGAAGTTTAGAAATTGTTTTAAAGATAGAAACTACCAGAGCTCATTCAAGAAGACATATGTAGTAGCCCTATATCTATAAAAAATTGAATTGGTGATTAAAAATCTAACCAAGATGAAAACTCCAGGCTGAGATGGCTTTATTGGTAAATTTTACTAAACATTTAAGAATAATATAACACAAATTTATTCATACTCTTTCAGAAAATAGAAGCGGGGGAATATTTTCTAACAGTCTGAGGCCAGAATTATCATGATACCAAGACCAGAAAATGATATTATAAGAAAATAAAACTACAGATTAAAAGTTATCATGAACATACATGTAAAAGTCTCTAAGAAAATATTAGCAACTTGAAAGTATCAATATATAAAAAGGATAAAACATGATGACCAAGTACAATATATCCCAGAAATGTAAAGTTGCTCTAACATTTGAAAAAGGTTGAGAAAAAAGACTATATATTTGCCCATACTATTTCTATTCAGCATTTTACTGATGGCTTTCGCTGGTACAATAAAGCAAGAAAATGAAATAAATTGCATTCCATTTAGAAAGAGAAAGATAAAACTATTGTTATTTATAGATAACATGATTGTCTATATAGAAAACCCAAAATAATCTGCCATAAAGCTACTAGGACCAGTAAGTTTTGTAACATCACAGAAGATGAGGCAAATATATAAGACTAATTGCATTTCTATATTTTGGTAAAGAATAATTGGGAATTCAAATTCAAAATTATCATTTAGAATAGTACCAAAAAAGTGAACTAGAGATAAGTTTAATAAGATAGGTGCCAGAGTTGTACACTAGAAACTCCAAAACTTTGTTAAGGGAAATTAAGAGAGACACAAATAAATAGAGAGATAAACCATGTTCATGAATTGGAAAACTATCTATTGTTTTGCTTTTAATTGTTCCCCAATTATCCATAGATTCATTATAATCCCAATTAAGATTTTAGCTAGATTTTATGTAGAAAAGAGCAAACTGATTCTAAAATTTATATAAAAATGTAAAAACCTCAAATAGCCAAAAGAATTTTGAAAAGAAAGAACAGAAGTGGAAGATGTAACTCTTCATAATGTCAAATGTTATAGAGCTACAGTTGGCAAGAATGTATGTTTAGAATAAGATGAGATATATAGATCAATGGGCCACAACAGAAATTCCAGATATAGAACCACACATATGTGTTCAACTGATTTTTGAAGAAGGTACCAAGGAACTTTTATGAGGAAAATTATAATCTTTAAAATAAATCACACTAGAATGTTTGCATATTCATAGGCAAAACATGAGCCTCAATGCTTATCTCAGACCAAACACAAGCATCTACTCCAAATCGATTATAGACCTAAATGTTAAGACCTAAAAAGATTCAAACTTTTAGAAGAAAATAAGGGGGAATATTTTGTGACTTTAGGTTACACTGAGATTTCTTAGAACACAAAAAGTGTGAACCATAAAATGATAAATTATTATATTACACAATTAAAAACATTAGCTCTTCAAAAGTTAAATGTAAGAAAATGCATAAGAAATAGATTGAGACATATTTTCCAAAATATATATCTGATAACAGACTTGCATCTACAATATGTAAAGAGTTCTTAAAAATCAATGTGGTAAGACAAACTGATTAGAGATGGGTAGAATATTTGAAAAGTCAATTCACCAAAGAAGATTTACAGATTACAAATAAGAACATGAAAAGATGTTCAACATCATTAGTTATGAAGGGTATGCAAATGAAAACATTATTAGAATGGCTGAAATTAAAAATACCAAATTATGGTAAGAATGTGGAGCAAATGAAATTCTCATACATTGCTGGTAGAAATGCAAAATGATACAACCACCATTTAAACAGGTTAGCAGTTTCTTATAAAATTTTATATGTATTTATTTATGACTCATCAATTCTGCTTCTAGGTTTTTACTCAAGAAAAATTAAAACTTATGTCCACATGCAGAATTATTCAAATACTCATCATAGGTATATTTATAAAGCCTCAAACCCTTCCCTCATCAAAGTGTGAGAATTCCAGTTTCTTCACATTTGACTATACTTGGTATTAAAAGTTAACTTTGAGCTTGACCTTACATGAAAGAATTTTACCAAATTGCCAATTCTAATAATATATGGATTCATTTGATTTTTTCAGACAGATAAACAGTAAATAATGGCAGTTGTGTTTCTTTCTAATCTTTATGCTTCTTATTCTTGTCTCACTAATAGAATGTTGAAAAGAAATGCTGTTAGTAATTGGGTCTTGTTCTTGACTATAAAGATAATTCCCTCAATATTTCACCATTGGCTCTAACATTTGCTGTAGGTTTTTTATAGATATCCTTTTTTCAGATTAAGTAAATATCCTTGAGTTCCTGACTGTTAAAAGTTTTGACCATGAGTAATTGCTGACTTTTAATGAATAGGTTTGTTTTATATTTGAATCTTTTGGGATAGTCATAATTTCATACATGTCTTTCCATGGCTTGATAGTTTTGATTTTTATCACTGAATACTATTCCCTTTTAGGAAGGCACTACAGTTTATTCATTCACTTACTGAAGGACATCTTGGCTTCTTCCAAATTTTGACAATCATGAAAAAAAAATCTGCTATAAACATTTATGTGTGGGTGTTTGTGTAGACACAAGTTTTCAACTAATTTGGATAAATACCCAGGAATGGAATTGCTGGATTGTATGTTAAGTCGATGTTTAACTTGGCAAGGAATTGCCAAACTGTCTTCAAAAGTGACTGGACCATTTTGTGTCCTTTTCGGCAACGAATAAGAGTTCCTCTTTCTACTCCACATTCTTATTAGCATTTGTTTTGTCATATTTTTTAAAATTTATTATTTTAGGTATTCTAATTGGTGGGTAATAGTATCTTGTTTTAATATGTAATTTTGTAATGACATATAATATTGTGAATCATTTCATATGCATATTTCCCATCTGTATATCTTCTTTGGTGAGATGTCTGTTCAGGTCTTTTCTTATTTTTAAATTGAGTTGTATGGTTTTTTTAAACTGTTAAGTGTTCTTTGTATATTTTGCATATGTGTTTTGCAAATATTTCTTCCAGTGCGTGGTTTGTCTTTTCATTCTATTGACAGTATCTTTCACAGAGCAGAAGTTTTAATCTTAATAAAGTCCAATCTGTCAGTTTTTTTCTTTCATAGTTCTTGCTTTTGTGTTGTATGTTTTATAATTTTAATCATTTAAGATTAAATCTTAAATGATTAAAATATTTTCTCCTGTGTTATCTTTTAGAAATGTCATAGCATTGGATTTTACATGTAGGTGTAGGATCTTTTCTTAGTTAATTTTTGTGAAAGGTGTCAGGACTGTGTCTAGATTCTTTTTTTTTTGTATATTGATGTCCAGATGTTGAAAAGGCTAATCTTTCCCCCATTGAATTGTCTTGTTCCTTTGTCAAAGATCATTTGACTATATTTGTGTGGGTAAATTTCTGGACTGTTCATTCTGTTCCACTGTCTATCTATTCTTTTACAAATACCACACGGTTTCGATTAGTATAGCTTTATAGTAAGTATAGTAAGTCCTGAAGTTGGATAGTATCAGTCCTCTAGCTTTATTCTTCTCCTTCTGTATTGTGTTGACTATTTGGGTCTTTTGCCTTTCATATAAACTTTAGATCAGTTTCTTAATATCCACAAAATAATTTGCAGGGATTTTGATTGGGATTACATTGAATTTGTAGATCAAATTGAAAATAACTGACATTCTGACAACATGGAGTCTTCCTGTCCATGAACATGTATCTCCCTTCATTTATTTATATCTTCTTTGATTTGTTTTGGAGTTGACAGTTTTTCATATAAAGATCAAGTGTATATTTAGTTAGATTTATACCTAAGGTATTGATTTTTTTGGTGCTAATGTAAATGTGTTTTTACTTGCAAGTTTCAATTGTTGATTGCTGGTATATAGAAAAACATTTGGCTTTTGTATATTAACCTCATATTCTATGATCTTGCTGTATTTGCTTATTAGTTTTAATATTTTTGTTATTGTTGGTTCTTTGGAATTTTCTATATACATAATAGATTCTTTTAAAAATAATTTCAACTTCTCTATTGAGATTTTATATCTCTTGTGCAATTACTAGTCATATGTTCCTTTAATTCTTTATACATTTTTCCCTTGAATTCTTTAAACATAGTTTCAGTAGTTGTGTTGATGTCTTTGCTAAATTTAACATCCTGGCTGACTCTGTAAGTTAGCTTCATTGACTACTGTTTTTCCTGAGTATAGGTTGCAGGGTAGACTTTCCTGTTTCTTTGTATAATTTGTACCATTTTGTTGAAAACGAACATGTTAGATCATAAAATATAGCATTCCTACTTTTTCTCTCCAAGGTTTTTTTTTTTTCTTTTTCAAGAAACTTGCTAGGAATTAATCTATGGAGTCTGTCTCCTCTGCTTTATGTAGCTACTTATTTGTTTGCTCAGTCCTTGTATTCTTATATTATTCAGCCTGGTTTCCTAGGGATCATCCCTGTGTCTTCTCAGTGGTCAACCAATGATGGGGCAGAGATTATACTCAAACGCCTCAAGTGGTAAGGCTTCCACTTTCTGTGCGTGTGTATGTGTGTATTGGGGAACGTGTTCAAATTCTGAGCATTTTCACCTCTGCTTTGACTTAGACTTTTCTCAGGTCTATGTCTGGTCTTCCTGGAGGGCATCCATGTTTCCCAACCAGCTGTGGCCGTGTGAAGCATATCCAGCCCTTTCTTCCATGATCTCCTTGTTAAGTTTCTTGCTTGACCACTGCTCACCCAAATGAGACCACAATCTGAAGCTTAAGAGCAACAGATTTTACTCATTCATTTCTTACCAAGTTTGCTACTTTTACCGACAACGCTACTTAGTATGGTTTTTATCTTTCATTCCAAATCAAATCAGTCCCTTCTTACAGTTAAGCTGCTGATTTTCACAGCCAGCCTTCCTCTTGTAAAACTATAGCATCAACCATGCTTCTGCTGATGGCTACGTGATGGGAGTAGCCCCAGGAAGGAGAGTCACAGACTCTACTATTCTTACCCAAAGGTCTAGAAGTTTCTCGTAAATAAATGCTTCGTAATTATTGTTTGCCTTTGCTTGATTTCCAGGACCCTGATATGGTTATTTTTCATAATTTTTTCTGATGTTTACATGATTCTGGGGGAAAGAATTTACTGATTTTCATGGCTACTTTAAGATCTTCTCTTTGACATTCTTGTTATGCAGTTTCACAGCAATGTATCTTGATGCGGATTTATTTGTATTTTATCTTGCTTTGAATTTTTGGGGTCCTTGAATCTGAGAATTGTTTTGTTTTCTTATTCCTGGAAAATTCTTAGCCATTATTGTACCTTTTCTTTTTTTCTTTTGAGAGTTAATTGTTTTACTTTTTAGGTCATCTTGATTGAGGTATAATCCATTCTCTTTTCAAATTTATTATGCTTTGATTTTCTATAATTTCCTAGTCTAGGAGTTAACAAACTGTCATCCAAGGGCCAAATTTAGTGTACTGCCATTGTAGAAATAAAGTCTTATTAGAATGTAGCCAGGCTCATTTATTTAAATTACTACCCATGGCTGCTTTTGTACTGCAATGGCAGAGTTGAGTATTTCCAAGGCTCTGTGGCCCCTAAGCCTAAAACATTTACCATCTGATCTTTTACAGAAGAAGTCTGCCCTCCTCCCCTCCCCTAAACCTTCAATCTCAAATGTGTTCGATTTTCCCTACTCTTATTTTCTTAACCTCAAACACTTCTTTCACAATTACCCCCTCTGTCTTTTTAAATGGCATTTTAAATCATTAAAAGCTCTTTCAGTTCACAAATCCTCTCTGCAGCTAAGTTGAACCCAATGATTAATGTAGTTCCTACTTTCCATTATTCTTTCACTATTTAATGTATGTAACTACTATACATGCTATATGCTTTTACCTCCTTGAACATATTAGAGATCAAACTTACATATTCCAGATCTGGTAACTCCTATGTCTGAAATTCTCTACTCTGTAGTTTTTGTTGGCTTTTGCTAATCTTTCTTACTTTTTTTGTGTTTGGTGACATTTTGTTTGGGAGCACGTTTTCCTTAGAAACTTGATTTTTGGCCGGGCGTGGTGGCTCACGTCTGTAATCCCAGCACTCTGGGAGACCAAGGCAGGTGGATCACTTGAGGTCAGCAGTTTGAGATCAGCCTGACCAACATGGAAAAACCCCACCTCTACTAAAAATACAAAATTAGCTGAGTCTGGCAGCGCATGCCTGTAATCCCAGCTATTCGGGAGGCTGAGGCAGGAGAATCACTTGAACACGGGAGGTGCAGGTTGCGGTGAGCTGAGATCACACCATTGCACTTCAGCCTGAGCAACAAGAGCAAAACTCCAACTAAAAAACAAAAAAAAAAAAGCAACTTTTTTTTTTTTTTAATATGAAGCTTGGGTTTAAGGTGCATTCTTTACATTTCTTCTGTAAAGCAGAAAGAAGCTGGGATACTAACAACTTAAGGCCACTTTAAACTCAGATCTTACCTTTTTGGGGGACTACAAAGGTAACGTGGTAGGGTTGTGGTTGGACATGTTGAAGGAATACATTTTCTTTTTCCTGCTATTCCTAGAGTGAACTCTGTGAGGCAAGCAATTATCTCCATGAACTCTGTATGAGATGTGCATTTTTCCTTACATGAATCTTTCTTGCTTTTTAATGTATGTTGTTCTACCTTGCTCTGTCTTTAGGCTTTGTTTTTTAACCTCTGATGAGACCACTGGAATGCAGGTCTGGGTCACAAGCCAAAGATAAACTCCCCAGGGTAAGTGGCCGTGCTTCTGTGGAACTGCACTTTCATGTAATTTCTGGCCTTCACAGAAGTTCTACTTTTACAACAGTGCAGTTATACATATAAAATTAAATTTTTAAATTTTATCCAGCTTTTTAGATATGTTGTATTAGGAGGTGTTTCTCTTAAAGTTTAGTATACTGTATTGTTTAAATGGTAAATTATAGTCTGAATTTAAGCTAATACGTTACTTTTTCAGGTTTATTTGCGTTTAACATTGATTCCTAATTGTGAATAAAAAGATAATATTTTAATTAAGGTTGGCATCTGTGTGGAACTAGAGGAAATACACTGGGGAAGGATTTTTTTATTGTCCCCTTATATTGAAGTGGAAGACTCTCTACTTCATGTATCAAAAATATGATTTCTGCCTGGGCATGGTGGCTCATTCCTACAATCCCAGCCCTTTGGGAGGCCGAGGCAGGAAGATTGCTTGAGGTCAGGAGTTCCAGACCAGCCTGGGCAACATAGCAAGACCCTGTCTCTACAAAAAATTTAATAGTCAGCCAGGTGTGGTGGCACACACTTGTAGTCCCAGCTACTTGAGGGGCTAAGGTGGGAGGATCACTTGAGCTCCAGAGTTCAAGGCTGTAGTGACCTATGACTGTGCCACTGCCCTCCAGCCTGGGTGATGGAGTGAGACCTTGCCTCAAAGCAAAAATCTAAAAAACTAAAAAATAAAAATAAACTAACCAACCAAGCAAAATATTTGTGATTTCATTCAGTAAACATTTATTGTGATCTACTATGGGTCAGCTTATAATGCTACCTGCAAAAGAAAATTCAAGCAAATGAAGTCATAGTTCTATATTGTATTAATGATAATATTTAGCATCTCCTGAGGGCTAACTGCCTGTTTTGTTATAATCCTTGCCAGTTTTAGTGCTTTATATATTTTATCATGTTCAGTCGTTGAAGTAAATGTATGAGATAGGTACTTTAGTTACTATGCTTATTTTTACATGAGGAAACTGAGGTAGAAAGAGGTTAACGAGGTAAGGTAAATAGCAAGTAAGTAATGAACCTAAGTTCCAAACCCTTGCAGTCTGACGCTAGAGCACACGTCCTTTATTACTAGTTACAATATTATGCTATACGACAATAGACTATACTATACAATATTACTAAACATAAGAAGCTTAGCTTGGATTCTTTAAACATAGTTTTAATAGTTGTGTTGATGTCTTTGCTAAGTCTAACATCCTGGCTGACTCTGTAAGTTAGTTTCATTGAACATTATTTTTTTCTGAGTCTAGGCTGCAGGGTAATTTTCCAGTTAATTTGTATACTTTGTACCAAACATGTTTGAATATAATTTCTGCCCATTCATTGGTTGACCACCGGGCTGAGAAGACACAGGGATGACCCCTAGGAAGCCAGGCTGAAAATACAAATGTAAGAATACAAGAACTGAGCAAACAAGTAAGTAGCTACACAAAGCAGAGGAGAACTGCATTCTTTAAACAGGAAGATAACAGACACAATATATAGAAAGAAAGAATACAAAGACATGTTTGATAAATGTTACTATAGTATCCTAGAGGAGAACATCACCAGAAGGGCTGCTTAGGTCATCAGGGAAACTTCAGAGAAGACCTTGGAACTTTAGCTGTGCTTAACACCTACCTCAACTATGCCTGCTGAGATACATAAATTAAGATGTCAAATGGAACCTTATTTTCCTCTTCCAGTAAATTATTTAGCTCATTAAATGGCATGCTAAGAAATAAACTGAACATAGTGGGAAGTTTAAACTTTTATTTTATTTTTGAAGAATCAAGAAAGCATATCTTGTTTTTTGCCCCCATGCAAAGAGGAAAAGAGCACTTCCTAGAACACTTTGAAGTTATTTTATGACCTTAGGACTAGGTTCTGGTCAAAAAATGGGAGTGGACCTTGTGTTTCTATTTCTTTCTTTTTTTTTTTTTTATTTTGGTCAGAGTTGCATTCTGTGGCCCAAGCTGGAGTACAGTGGCATAATCTCGGCTCACTGTAACCTCTGCCTCATGGGTTCAAACAATTCTCCTGGCGCAGCCTCCTGAGTAGCTGGGACTACAGGCACCCGCCATGTGCCTAAGTTTGTATTTATAGTAGAGACAGGGTTTTACCATGTTGTTCAGGCTGGTCTCGAACTACTGACCTCAGGCGATCCACCTGCCTCAGCCTCCCAAAGTGCTAGGATTACGGGCATGAGCCACAGTGCCTGGCCTTACGTTGCATTTCTAGACCTGGCCATAAACCTCCCTAACCATCATATAAAGTCTTTCTTTTCTACTAAGACTGCGGAGGCTGCAACATGGAAGAAATGATTTAAGAGAAACCGCAAGAAGAGCCACCTCATTCTTATGGAAAGATCACATCAGCAATAAACCTTTATTGTTTTAAGCTACTGATATTTTGAGGTTCCTTGTTAAAAAGTTAATTTTAATTACCAATGAATAAAACAGATACACATGTAGACTAAGCAATCTCATTGTACAGCCCTTTATAGGAAGCGATTTGGAGGAAACAGGAAAACATTATTGTAGTCTTCAACATTTCATTTCTTTTTGCCATTGACTTTGTTGGTTCTATCAGTTTCCAAGAGTGGCATGATTATATCAGTGACAGCCAACCAAAAATGATACTTTGTTTATGACAATTTTGATAACTACATGCTACTTTAGGGCCAACATTTACTGTACCAAGACTATTACTATAATATTTTTGATCAAAGATATTGTATTAATTTTTCTATGTGCTTTATTCTATTTAATTCTCAAAACAATATGAAAGGGTATGACTATTACCCTTTAACAGCAATTCAATGTGGTTTTAATGCTGCTTAGAAAAGCTCACAGTTCTCAAAATGATTTTCAAACTCCTAGAAAAATATAGTACATTTTTCATGTGTGAAGATATAACTTGGCCTAATTTCAAAAACACTAATTTTTTCCAAAGTTTTAAGAATCTTTCCTAAGATACTAAAAAACAGTTTTCCATCAGACTTGAAATTTCCAGCTGAAGCTCATGAGTTAGATGCTGTATTGATCTAATATATCATTAAGTGGCAAAATGGTACAATTTATCATGTCCACATGGCATTATGGGAAATTCTCTCTCCTGCTCTGGGTCCTTGTATGCACTTTCTCATTTTTTCACATAACAGACTAATGATAGAGGAGCTCTCATTTCAGTCTTTTGTTTCCAACAAGCAAATGCATGTAAACAAGCAATTATTTTTGAAGTAGTGTACTTTTTCCTACACTGTTTAAAGTAGTGATTTGTTTATTTCAAATTGTAAACTCTCTTTTCTGCCTATAAAACAAATTACCTTATGCATGAATATGAGAACACATAGTTTCTCCATGGTAGCTAGTAAAAACATCTTTCCTGCCAGAGCATATTAAATAGATTATTAAAGTCCATTAACTTTAAATGCATGCAAGTACCCTTTATTTAAGAAACACATTTCTACAGATACTATTTATCCAAAATCAAAATGGCCTTTTCTGGGTAGCTAGGAGACAAAAAGTCATAACCTTATATGAAACAGGAAAAACAAATAAACAGACTCGATTTACATTAAAATGATGTCATTAAGCTCTGCGTGGTGTGTTGGTATCTCACCTACTGCCCGTAAAGAAAGTATAACAAATGACGTTGTATACATGTTAATTTTCCTGTTCCATACTTTGGTGGAAGGAGTAATGTTGAATATTCTGACAGTGACACATCCCATAGTTAAGAGCACTGTCTAAGGTGCTGACTCTCAGCATCACTGTGAGCACACACATCTTTCTCTCTATTTTTGGTTTTTCCTCCTCAGCTTCTTCCATACTTTTCCTTTCCTCATCACGTGGCGGCACTTCCTGTAGCCCATGGCCAAGTTTCCCTTCTCTCACCGCACTCCAGAACTGGCTTCCCATTCTTTGACTCAGGTGTAAGATTTATTTGGATTCTCATCCAGTCTATGTAACTCCTAACTTACTTGAAACTTGGTCCCGAACAGAGCAGGACATTTCAGAGTCACATTAAAGATAAGTGGAGACTATGCCCGCACACAACAGAGCCACTCAAGTAACAAGATGGCACAGAGCTTTCAATCAAATGCAGTCGATTCTGTTATTCACACTAATTATGATTTATAACATCGACAAGGACACTGAATTAGCAAATACTGAATCATGGCTCCTAGAGGAAATACAGGGCTTAGTTCCGATGAGCCTTTGGCTTTTGTCCACTGATTAATGCATAACCTTGTTTTATGTGTGTTTCTGCTTAAAGACACCTTATTAATATATAATTAATATATATCAATGTATATTGAAATAACATACATATTCAATATATATATTTTGATTTATTAACATTGAATCATGGCCAAAAGCACTATAACTCATGCCCAAAGCTTATCTAACAAGTATATTTTTTCTCTGTAAGGCACATGTCAACCTTCTTGTGCTTAGATATTCTGGACAGTACTTCAGTACATTGCTTATGGGGTCATTTTTAAACAGTGAAATCACCACTGAACATGCAAAAGGCATAAAAATGCAAAAAATATGGCACTAAATAGATCGTGAAAGGGGCACTTATTTACAATTTACTTTCAGTGACTCAAATTTATTGTCACTCTGTGCTTATCAGCAAAAGCACCATGAGTACTGATTTGAAGATTGTAAATACATTTTAGTGAGTATTAGAATTTGCAGATACAGAATCCACACATAATGAGGGTTAACTGTATTTAAATCATAAAAATGTTATGAATTAGAATGTTATTTATGATCCCCCCAAATAGTTCTATTTTTAAAAAGGTGTATTTTCTACCAACAGAGGCATGAAATCGGTAATAGCTTAATCCAACCAAAGTTTAAATTTTTGTTAAAGCTGTGTTTTAAAAAAAAGCAACCTTGGCTTCTCTTGTCTCTACAGGGTACTTCTAAGTTACAGTTCACTATAATAGGCATTATATTCCAGCTTCCTCTGAAAGTTCCGCCTTTATAAAAGTCCCCAGACTCCAGGGTTCCAACAACTAAACACAGACTTGAGTATTGTGTTTAGGGGAAATCCCTCATTGAAAGGCACGAGGGAGAATTTTACCCACTAGCCTTGAAGGAAGAGACTACTATCTTCTAATCAGACAACCTGGTTTTCTGTGACTGGGGAATTCCTTTCCTCCTGCCTCTCTTTATCCTGCTTAGTAGTTCTATGCAAAATGACACACACTGAACTTTTGCTTCTTGGCTCAGTTTTAGCAGGATCAAGGAAGCCCCAGGCTGTGGCTAGTGAGGATGGGCTTAGAGGTCTTGGAGAATTACAAGAATGACCTGGGCTTCAAATTGTGAGGTTGGATGTGAAGCCAAGATCCTAGGTTTACCTGGCTTGGTTTTCTCTTTAGGATTTATATTGTGACCCGTCTCAATGAGAGTTTAAAACCACTATTTTGGAGGCCTTTGTGATGCTGAATCCTGAAATATCCTCAGAAAGTCAACATAATCTTTTTCATGAAGGCTCATAGCAGAGCCACTACCAGCGCCACCTGTCTACAGATATACCTTGGGTCTGCTTTAGATCGTAAAATGGAAATAAGCTTTCAAAGTGTTTTTCAAGTTGCCTTTGGGTTCTGTTAAATGTAGAAAGGTTTCTTTCCTTTTTTTTTTCTTAGTGAAATGAAATGTCACTATCATTTCCTTCTGAACGTGAAATCATGCCATTGGATACTTGGGGAAGGAAAACCTACGTAAAACATCTACCCAGATGTTATGGGAGAAATGTCGATTTAGAAAAGCCTTTGTTCTATGCTGAAAGTCGCCACGGCTGTTCCATCACATCAATTTTTACTTACACCATTTAATAAATAAAAACACGCTGACTGTCAACCCATGAAAACAACCCCACACCAATTACTGAAGAACAGAACTGTTTCAGTGAGAGGTGAAGAAGGGCAAAGCATCATGAAATGAGTTTTAAATTTCTTAAGTCAAGCGCTAAGTTGAGAGTTCCATTTCCCCTGTAATTGATTTCTTTTGTTTCAAGAGAAACTCACAACTTGTTTGAATCTAGTTTTTGCGATGTTAACATGGAAGCAGGAGTACTTACCAGTAATCTGCCACTTTAGGGTGTTAGGAGGCTCTTTCTCTGCTTTGTTAAGGACAATTTTATTTATTTAATTTTAATGCAAGATCTCTCTCTGTCACCCAGGCTGGAATGCAGTGGCACGATCATAGCTCACGGTAGCCTTGGACTTCTGGGCTCAAGTGATCCTTCTACTTCCGCCTCCTGAGTTGCTGGGACTCCAGGCAAGCATCACAACGCCTAGTGAATTTTCCATTTTTTTTTTATAAAGATGGGGTCTTGCTATGTTGTTCAGGCAGGCCTCAAACTCCTGGCCTCAAGTGATCCTCCTGCCTTAGCCTCCTATAGGCATGAGCCATTGTGCCAGGCTGAAGACAATTTCTTAGACGGAAATACCTATCCGATGTTCTGGAGATCCCATAGGTAATGCGACACATGAAATACTACACTCACAGGCTCTGGCATTCTTCTCTACCTGGCTCACTAGCTTTGTGACTTTAGCCAAGTGCCTTAGTCCGCTAAAGGTCATGTCTCAACTGCAGACTGAAATCATACTAGATTGTTGCAAGTCTTAAGGAGAGATTGGACTTATAGATGCTGGGTATGCTGTCTTCAAAATGTACTTGCTGTAGATTTATTATTTCTGATCGTTTGGTCATCCTGCACTTCCTTTGCTTCCCATCCATGACCAGCAGGTGCCCCCATCCCAGAAAGGAGGTATTTGGGGTTAACAGATGCCTCGTATCCTGTCCAGGGCCAGAAAAGCCTTCAGGCCCTGAAGAGGAAAAGAAGTTAGCAGAATGCAAGTGTCTTTATTCTAACTCCACGAGTTTTAAAGTTTACTTTTTTTTTTTCTTCCAGCAAATGTGTTTTCTTCCTCTCATGGAACCAAGAACATATGTGATCCCTGGCAGATGATTTTTGCAACTCTTAAAGTCAGGATTGGAGAAGGCTGACTCACAATTTCTTACACTGCACGTGTGAAATCCTTCAAGAAAACTTGAAGAGGGGAAAGATCTACAGTATTTTGGATGATGTTTTCAATTGCTATGAAATTGGTAAAAAAAAAAAAAAAAAAAAAGAGTCGATCAGTTATTTGCTTCTGTTTCTGACTTTTAAAAACCTTTCTATTTTAAAACAGCAGGAAGAGATGGGTTGAACAAAAGGTAGTATCACTGAGAACAGAAAGAAGGTAACATTTGTAGAGCATTGTAGTTTTTCAGTCATCTTAATCATTTGATCTTGTGGCATCTCTGTGATGCAGGCTTTATCTATGACAAGAACAAAAGCTCTGAGGGATACAGAGCCATTGAGACTTTATTGACTGTAATCATTGCCTTTTTTTCCTCTCTTTTTTGCATTTTACCCTGTCATTTTTTTCAAAGGTTCATAGAGTTCAGGTTTTATTAAACTTAAAGTAACCTAAAGGATGGGAAACTAGAACATGATTCCTGTTAAAATAATATATTTGAGAAAATGTTTCTTTAGCTATCACTGTAATTGATCAAGCATGCAACAGACATTCTTTTATAAGATATCCAGTCCCTAACTTCCAAAATGCCAGATCAAAGGTCTTAGCTAAGCAATATGTTTTATGAGTATCAGTGATTAAGTCTGCCTGCGTATGGCCAACCACAAGGACAGAGACCCCATACAGATACACACAGTCAGCTCAGACAAAGTAAGTCTTAATCACAGAGTAAGTCTTTGAGAGAAAAACTCCCAAGCTCAGAAAGCTAAAGAGTTCCAACAGCTCCTGCAGCAGAGACTAGGAAAAGTGTCAGTAGCCAGAAATATTAACTACAGGCTAAGTGGTAGTCATTTCCACTTCCTTCCAGAGCTCGGTTCAAATCCTGGCCTTACCACTCAGTGACTGTGTGACCTTGAGCTAAGCACTTCAACTTCTCAGGGTCCTGTTTCCCTGTGTGTAAGTGGAGATACCAACACATCATCGCCGTGCACGGCTATGAGATGAAAAGATATCACACACACTGCACAGCATGTGGCATGCAGCAGACATCGAATAAATAGTAGCTGTTGTTTGGTAGCATTGTGATTATCCACAATCCTGGGTTTGCAATATCATCAGAGCTAAAATTTGAAACACATTTATTCTTTATATTCTAGCAAACTAGTTCCAAGTCTGGTTTTCAGATGCATTATCTAGTTTGGGCTTAAAAAAATCCCTGTAGATGTTCTGCTCTGCTTATCAAAGTTTCTCTTAATGCTTACCCAAGGGTAAGTAAATTACACAGGATTCTGTTCTGCATGCTATTACTCTTCTCGAACTGCATTCCATGTGGTAGTGGGTCAACTCCTTTACTTCCTCTTTCCTCCTACCACATTCTATACCCAAAAAAGGTGCCAGTTAAATTTTAGCCCTCCCTTAAAAGTGAATTTCCATCTTTATTTTATTCTTTAAAATGGCTTAAAGTGGTTGCAAGTTCTTTTAGTGCCCTCTAGTCCCAATTCAGGCAACGAAACAGTCACAGAAGAGAATGATTAGTGCTTTTGCCAGGGTCTCCTCCCACGGATGACTTTGTAATGAACTATGCATCCATAAAAGGTTGACTCTTTGATCTCCTGCTGCTTGTACAACACTGAAGAGCAAGGCATTCCAGGGCAAACCACACAAAGAGAGAGGAACATGGGTTATTTATGGTAGTCCACTGACCCTAAGTTTAGCCTAACTCTTTAAAGATTCAAATACACACATCATATTGACTGCCAGCTCTGTTCCCTCGTGTTATGGCAGCGTCTAATGGGGCGGTAGCATAGGAATGTCTGATCCCTGGCTTTTCCCTGGGGTTAGAAAGGTAGCTGGTTTGGCAGAGACAGTCACAACAGTATTTATAGAGACAGCAGAAAATAGAATCCATATGCGTACAAAGGAAAGTCAGAGTAAATCACCGGGAGCTAAGAAGACTCCTGAACTCCCTTTCTGAGGCCTGTTTGGCTTCTGGCACAGACGAAACAGGACCTACCTACCAGATTTCTAGCTGCACAGAATCCAGCATCCACACGCCCTCCTTCATCTGATGGTGTTCTACTAACAGTGTCACTTTACAGAAGGAGGGGAAACAGCCTCTTTGGTTGTTTGAATTCAGAAGCTATTTTGCAAGCTTTCTACCATCACTCAGGGAACTTTTGCCATCGCTCAGTGAACTTCCTGTGTCAGAGCTAGTACAAACATTCTAACGTTGAGGAAGCTAAGTTCCATGCTTCCTGACAATGATTCTCTGACCATGATGGCTAAGGCCCTCCATCCCTCTGTGTGTGGCTGAGTGCTGATTTATACAGCTCACTAAACAAACAACCAAGGTGAATGAAGATGGTATTGAGACAGGATCGATCATTTATCTATCTATCTATCTAATTCCCTACTTTCCTTTGGATCCAATATCAAAATTTTTCATCTTGCGGTCAGAATGTTGAGGCCTGTATGAAAACTTTTGTAATGGGAGAAAATGCAAAATGTTAATAGCTTTTGTTTGCATAAAATATTGAACTAGTGGATTTATGAGCAGAATTTAGGCTGAATGAATACGCTAAAGTTGGGGATCGAGTCATCTCACCATTCCAGACACTTAAGGCCAATTAGGCTAATTTGGGCAAAGCAAAGGCATCTCAATGAAACCGAAAATTAATTTTACTCCTTTTATGGGATCCTGACTTTGATCAAAATGATATAATTGGGCAGGCCCCAAAGGGACTCTTATTTCTGATTCATTCTATTCCTTCCACAGATGCAGACAAAGTCATCAGGTATCTACACAGTTCCCTATATCCTTTGCCAAAAAGTTCATGTTCTCTGAACATTTTCATATTCTTTAGTCATTACCATGGCTTTGAGCCAGAGTCTGAGCACAAAGACAGGCATATAAATGGACCTAATACATGGTCTGAAAAATAACACATAAACTACTAACCCTGTCTGCAAGACCAAAGGAAGAATGGCTAAAAAGTAAAGGAGCTGAATATCAGAATGAATACCTGTGGGAAGATTGCAGGGTTCAATTTGGACATTTTGTTCCACTGGGCTCAGAGAGGGAATGAACAGAAGCCAAGTTTTATAGATAGGACTTTTCCTAATAATTCATTTACTGCCAACATGATGGATGCTCATTTTATGATTTAATAAAAAGATAAACCTTACCTAAAAAGAAAGTAAGGAGGAGGAGGAGGACTCCAAGGAGAAGTAATGCAGTCTTTGAGGGGTGAGTCCCAGGGGCTCTGGCTGTGGTTCCGCTCTGTCTCCAGGACACAGTGCAATCAGTCACAAATTTAGGACCCCAAGATCTCCATCTGTAAAATACAAGTCATAATGGAATTGTTCCCACTGTAACTGCTAACTGAGTAATTAAAAACTCATGTGGTTAAAAAAGATGCAGGAAAAACAAAAGATAATATACAACTCAGCTCAGGATGCTTTGTAATTACACACAGGGCTTTACAGTTATCCAAAGTGTGAGTTCAACTGAACTTGTTTCCAGTATTTTCCTCAAAACATATAATTGGACACTACGAAGGAAAGTAAACACACTGGACTAAGTCAACCATGAAAATAAGAGTTGGCTTAGGCAGTCAGGGGCGGAAGGAAATGAAGAGAGGCCAGCTGAGAATCAGAGAGGCTGAATTAAAAGCTGAAGCACTGCAAACTTGCCTCTCTGATCCCTTTATTAGGGAGTGACGTGCAGCTGCCGTGGCTATGTCGCTCCAAGAGCTGGTGCACAGAGATGCCTGGTTCCCTCAGCCATGCCAAACAAGACATGGGCATGGTCATGGCAGTAAGGACGGGTAGGAGAGGCTGGACCACTGGTGAGCATGAATCGCTCAACATAAAGATTTCTGTCTAAATAGAATTTCTGAAGCCTGAAGATTTCAAAACTGTGGACGAGGCTGAGAGGCACCTTTTTTGTGGAGCAAGGTTTTGGGATTTTTGAGGAGACCCAGGAAAATGGACTTGACACTGCAACCCTCCCCTGCACTTAGTAGATTTCTATGCTGTGGGAAGCTATGGTGATTTAGTTGACGCTAGAAAACTGGGTGCTCACAGAATAAGGCAACTGGTTACAACGGTATTTTTCCCAATAGAAATTTGTTCCTATAAACTCCTCTTAGGATCCCGAGAAACATATTTTAAGGAGAAGGAAAATGATGGATTAACGTATGGAAAAAAGTCATTGAACACACTTATAATATGTCACAAACACATTATTGAGTTTTGACCATCATTTAGTAGCCAGGTTATTAAAATGTGAACTATGTCGCCATTAAAATATATTGCAAACATTTTGTTGGGTTTTCACCCTGAAATGCCCATGCTATTAAACTTTTAAAATATTGGCTATGTCCATACAATTTAAATTACTTATTGTGCTGAGTTCAATTAGTTATGAACTAATTAACTTAAAGTTTCTTTTTCAAGCTCTTTTGGGCACTAAAGTGGTCCACTGGAACAGTATAACCCAGAGAAATGAGCGGCCTAGATGTCAGGTGAGGTCTGGGTTTCTGGGGAAGCCATTTGATCTCTGGGCTGTTTCTTTACCAACAATACAAAGCTGTAAGATCTTGATGGGAAGAGAATACTGTCCCAGCTCTGCTAATCTGTATTAGAGGTTCTAGTGTTGATTCTGTGACCACTTCATCACAAAACTTTGTACAAATTCTTACCTACTCTAAGTTCTTCTTTTGTTTAATACTTAGGACTTCACTCACCACATTAAGTTCCATTGGCCACTGAATGACATCAAAACTGTGAAGTATTGAAAACTGAAAATCACTATAATGTGCCAGCTACCTGGCACTTTAACAAGGCACCATACTAAGTCTATTGCTATCACTTTTAATAACAACAAATTTCTAGAAAGGTAGAAGTGATCTCACACATTACTATGAAGGAAAGTGACTTTCTAGATGTAAAATAATATTTCTGGTGAGTAGTAGACTCAGGATTTGAACCCAGGTCAATCTGACTTCAAAGTCTGGGATCCTTCCACTTACATAAATCAGTGACTAGGTCAAGGAGTGATTATTTTGCCCAATAACATAAACATAGCTGTTTGATTGCTTCAAATTATTATTGGAATAATGGTAATAATAATCAATTGCCTGAATGTCTCTGTAGTGAAGTTCTCTAGGGTCAAATCTGGTGAATTTGAACTAAGGGAGGTAATTGAAAAATACATATATGAATAATAAAGACAATAACTAGTTCACACTGAGTGCCAAGCATTGTTCCCCATACATTATCTCATGCTATCCTCAGGACAGCCCTACCAGCTGGGCATTGTTAGCCTGATCTTGCAGATGAACAAGTTGACACTCTTAAAGTTTAGATACACTGTCCAAAATCACACTGTAAGTGGCAGAGTCTGATTCCCAAGTCCCGGTTAGCCTAACTCCATAGCCCATTCTCTTCATGGCTACTCTCTTTCTGTGCATGTAATAGTTTTCAATTCTATGTGAACAAGTTTACTGTTTGGGACAAAAAGTTCTAAGCTGCTCCCACCATCCCTCTCTTTTCCTTGAGTCCCGTTGTCGAACCTCCCCACTTTGGTCCTCCAGGACACCAAATGAGGCTTCTGGTCACCCCTGGTTCCACAGCTCATAGCCCTGCCTTCCCACTGGATAGGCCCAGTTCTATTCCTGTTCCAGACATTTGTATTCATCTTTGCTGCTCTTCTTCCCCCAAATCCTTGCCTCAATGACCACAGTTTTGCTCTCTTCTTTCCCCTTTCTGAACGTGAGAGAGAAGAAGAAGAGAGCACTCTGAGAAAGCTAAATATAAGAAGACAGACAAATTGTGCATGCACAGTGTGGGTACTGCAACAGGACATGAAAATACATCTCGAATTATTTGCTGGTCACTGGATCTTGTTGAGAAGTAATTAGCAATAATAATCCATTGCTTGGATCTCTCTGTAGTAAGCAAACTAAAACTAATCTGGAGAATTCAGACTAATTGGGGGAGGTAATTGAAAAGTGTATTAGAATATAGTTCCAAATATAGTTTTATTATTCTTACACAAAGAGTAACTCCAGTTATACTACTCAAAATGGCCAAGTAGAAGTTCTTAATGGATTTTGTCACAATGAATGAATAAGAACATTTGCGATCAGTCTGTGGTTGTTTAAAAAAAAAAAAAAAAAAAAGATGAGTATATAAAGACACTTGGCTTAACCTGAAAAATCTTGTCTTTGAACAAAATAAAAAGGCCTCGGCCCGGTGCAGTGGCTCATGCCTGTAATCTCAGCACTTTGGGAGGCCGAGGCGGGTGGATCACGAGGTCAGGAGTTCGAGACCAGCTTGGCCAACAGAGTGAACCTCTGTCTCTACTAAAATACAAGAATTAGCCAGGCATGGTGGGGTGTGCCTGTAATCCCAGCTACTCGGGAGGCTGAGGCA
Organism: Cheracebus regulus; assembly: GCA_963574635.1. Lineage (NCBI taxonomy): Eukaryota > Metazoa > Chordata > Mammalia > Primates > Pitheciidae > Cheracebus > Cheracebus regulus. The sequence continues at coordinate 38,933 of CAUYQU010009730.1, read as the reverse complement.
GGAGAATTGCTTGAACTCGGGAGGTGGAGTTGCAGTGAGCTGAGATTGCACCACTGCACTCCAGCCTGGGCAATAGATTGAGACTCCATCTCAAAAGAAAAAATAAATAAAAATAAAAATAATAAAATAATTAAAAAGCCTCTGAAATATTTTGGATATTGCTACCCAGTTTGCAAGATTTTGGATGAGAGGGTTTATTTAGTAAATATAAATTTCAAATCAGTTGAACTCCAAATTATTTAAAAGTTAAAATACTTTGGAAATAATAGTAACAGGAATAGGAAACCCACTGAGTTTGAATGAACAAAATTTTCCTGTTTGACTACTGCAAATTACTCCAGTAACAGAATTAGAGAAAACATTTGTGATTCAAAATGACATGTGAAATCATCAGCGTTATCCTGTGACAGCACAGTATTTGTGAGAAAAGCAATTGTGAAACCAGTCTATTTTTGCAATGGACTTTCTCTCACTGGTCCCTAGGCAACCGGTCAGATTTTCTCATTTGAGAAATTCAACCTGGTGCAATACAATAGGTAGAAATGCAAGAAAGTAAGGTGCAGTTTCAGCAAATGTGAAACAGTTGATGATATTCAGAGTTGAAGAAATACTATTTGAAGGACATGATTAGACAATTCTCAAAAGAAGACATACAAATGGCCAAAATCATTTAAAGAAATGCTCAACATCACTAATTATCAGGGAAATGCAAACTAAAACCACAATGAAATACCACCTTACTCCTGCAAGAATGGCTATAATTAAGAAATAAAAAAATAATAGAAGTTGGTGTGGATGTGGTAAAAGGGAACATTTTTACACTGCTGGTGGCAATGTAAACTAGTACAACCACTATGAAAAATGGTGTGTAGATTCCCTAAAGTACTAAAAGTAGATCTACCATTCAGTCCAGCAATCCTACTACTAGGTATCTACCAAAAAGGAAAAAAGACCATTGTGGATGCATGTTTATAGCAGCACAATTCACAATTGCAAAGATGTGGAACCAACCAAAGTGCCCATCAACTAGTGAGTAGATTAAGAAAATGTGTTGTATATACACCATGGAATACTATTCAGCCATAAACAAGAACAAAATAATGGCATTTGCAGCAACCTAGATGGGGTTGGAGACCATTATTCTAAGTAAAGTAACTCAGAAATGGAAAAACAAATAGCATATGCTCTCACTTATAACTTGGGGGCTAAGTTATGAGGATGCAAAGGCGTAAGAATGATATAATGAACTTTGGGGACTCGGGAAAGACTGTGAGGGGGGTGAGGGATAAAAGAGTACACAATGGGTACAGTGTTCACTGCTTGAGTGACAGGTGCGCCAAAATCTCAGAAATCACCACTAACAAACTTATCTATGTAACCAAAAACTACCTGTACCCCTGAAACTATTGAGATAAAATTGAAAAATACTATTTGAAGGACATAAAAGAGAGGGCTTTGGGTTAATTTTGTCCTTATGAAATAATGCATTTAATTGCTAGTTATTGCTGGTTTCATGTGAAGAAGGGTTGGATCTGAAGTTGGACGGAGCAGAGGTTCCCATCAGAACTTTGGGTGGGCCCACTGGGAGTCTGAACTATGTTCTCTTGTAACTCCAGGCTGTTGTTTGTGATTCCCTCTGTCTGGAATGTCCAGTATCTGCCTGAAAAATAGTCTACACAGCCTGCAAGATACCAGGGCAGCACACTTTCTTCTGTGAAAACCATAGCAAACTCCTCCTTGCTAAAGTACAGCATGAAGTAGTGACTAAGAGCGTACATCCCGGATGAGATGCCAGGGTGTGAGTTCAGACATTCTCCTCGCTTAGGTAAACTTCTGTTTCTTACAGTCAAGGACTTTCTCTGGTGCAAACAAAGCCTCCATCCTATTCTTTCGAATCTTCCTATTCAACTCACCACTTTCTGTATCAGTTAACCTCTCAAGATTCTGTTTCCTCATCGTAAAAATGGGAATTATAATGATGGTGATAAACATACACACATGCCATTTAGTTATCTTAATAAACATCTGTGAACCATATAGAGATTATGTGGTCTTTATCTAAAACTCCAGGCAACAGAGGCCACAGGGTCAGTGAGTTCTCCGTCTCCTATCCCAGGTCCCTGTTCTTGCAATGAGGCACCCTCCCTGGGCCAAACACACAGATTTCACCCTGTTCTTCTGAATCTTCCTAATTCAAATAAACCAACAGACTAAACAATGCAACCACTACAAATATACATACAACCATGCAACCCACTTTATTTGCATTCTCATGTTAAAAGTCAGTGCAGTTGTTTTCTTATAAATTGTTTAACAGTGTGCAGAAGAAAAGCAGAAAAAAACTATATATGGCTATTTTTAGTGATTGTTATTTTCAGAAATAATAATAGAAAGCTATCCCAAGGATAGAAATCTAGTCTGCATATTTGAATACATATCTAAATATACTGTCTGTTGTGCCGTAATTTTTACAATGCCTTCTTTCTCTCTTGAAATATTTCTAAATAAAGAACCATAGTCAAACATTAAATCTGGGATGCACACTGAGCTTTGAATTGTTTTTAAATCAGTAATCATGCTCAATTAGAACCATGCTTATGCTTTTGCTCACAGAATCAAAGTATTTTTAGTGCAATGCAAAGGCCCTCTGCTTATGAGGATTCTCTGCGGAGCCATGCAATCAGTGAGACCTTTTGTAAGTGCCCAGTTCCCCCAGCTGATTCTCCTTGCTTTTCAGAAGCAAGTTCAGAACAGAGTGTCATGGAAATGGAACTGGCCTTTTTAACTGTAACAAACATGGTGGAAAGATTGGTGAACCTGAGGAAACACCAGAAGATTTATCCAAGTACACAGCTTCCTCTGGCTGTCGCCCCCTGTGCCTTGTCTGCCAATTGGGGAATTACCCCGGGTCGGGAACTGCTTGCCCTCCATTGGTCTCCCATGTATTCAAATTAGCATTGAGAGCAAGGGAGAGGCAGGAAAGAGAAACTGGGTCCTGTAAGTTGGTTCTCTGGGAGGAAATGCGTGGCCACTGATGCCTGAAGATCTGGATGCAGACCCATTTCTTGGAGTTCTTTTCTGCCTTGAGGTTTGATTTTATTGAGTTAAAATCTTTACAATGAAGATATTTCAGGATGGGGGCAGACTGCAAAGTACATAAACGTCAGGAAGGAGATCACCAAGAAATAGAGGCACCAGGAAAGGGTATTTGTTTGAAGACTTTGCTAAGGTGAAGTCTTTTTTTTTCTTTTTCTTCTTCTTTTTAAAAATATAAATGAATTTACTCATGTTTGAAAGCAAGGGAAAAAGAGCCAGAAGGACAGTAAAACTGAAAATAGCTGAGAGGACATTCCTGCATTCCTGGGGAGGTGGTATAAATGGGATCCAGAGAACAGGCAGATAGATTGGTTTTAGAAAGAAAAAAAGAGAGAAAAAAGAAAGAAGGAAAGAAAAGAAAGAAAGGAAGGAAGGGAGGGAGGGAGGGAGGGAGAGGGAGAGGGAGAGAGAGAAGGAAGGAAGGAAGGAAGGAAGGAAGGAAGGAAGGAAGGAAGGAAGGCAGGCAGGCAGGCAGGCAGGCAGGCAGGCAGGCAAAGAAAAGAAAAGAGAAAGAAAGAAAGTCAGTCAGTCAAACAAGTCCCCTTCTCCACATCTCCTTGGCTTCAGGGAGCCATGAACAAAAACAGTCAACGTCCCCTGGAGAAATCACTCCAGGTATGGACATGGCTGTGCCCGTCTTCCAACCTCCACCATTCCCTACACCTCCCATAGAGCTGAATTGACACCGGGAGGGAGAAACAGGTAAGAAAAGGAAACGAAGACCCAGAGATAGGTTCTCTGAAAGAATATACAAGGCCGCTGATGCCTGAAGTCTTTAATTCCCTCCATGGATAGAAGGCCACCAAAATACTGTCAGACAATCAAAGGCCCAGGTCTGTTACATCTCTCTATCTAGAATTAGATGTAAAGTGTGTGTTTGAATTCCAAGGAATAAAATGACTTGTCATGGTAGAGAGGGTTTCACATAGAAAATATTATTCTGAAGCTTTCCAGCTTGAGCTTCTTCCTATAGCTACCTACCACAAATTATTTTTGCAATAAAAATAAGCTCCCAGAACAAACTAATTACATGGGAGAACAACTTACATTTCACTGCAGTTTCCACAATATATATTTTCCCATCAAATATGAGGTAGCCAAAGTAATCATGAAAAATGATTAGCAAAGCTCTTTATTGAATACAGACTCAAGCAATTAAAAAAGGTAAAGCATTTCTTTTCTATGTGGCTTTAAATTCTATTTTCTTTTAAGCAGTAATCAATTTTCCCTTCAAGGATACCTTTTTGGGGGACATGTGGTAATCTGGGATAATGTAACCCTTCTCCTGAAAAGAATACTAAGTTCTTTTAACCTCCTTTCACGGTAGAACTTTCTGCAAGTTGGTAGGGATCATGAAATGTGGCTCCTTCTTTAAAGAACACTAAAAGCACAAACTGTTGGAATCCCAGTACAGATCATTCGTAGGAGAGACTTGGGAATCACCTTTGAAAAAGGTTAGACCATGAAGCTGTGCTGTTTTTCAATTCTCAAGTCACCCTGGGCTTCTAAGAAGTATCAGTGAGTTTTGAAGGTATTGTATCTCCTCTTTATGGCTTTACCTTTTAAAATACCGGGGCTGCTCAAGAATAAAAAAGAATAAAACCCATGTGACTGAAATCACATTTTCCCCTGTGAGCTAGTTAAGTTTTGTTGGAAATTCTATAATATAAGCATAAACTAGCATCTCTCTTCATTCTTTTGAACTGTGGGAATTCAGGCTTATGGAAAAATCTACAAAAAAACAACAATCAAGATCAAAGTTAAAGTTCATTTTTATGAAAGCCTGCTTTTTAACATATTACAATTTTATAATTTTATACATAAATTGAGGTATGAATGGATGAGTATTAGTTCCTATTATTTCATGGTTGTTTTATGACTTAAGATATTCATGGAAAATGCAGTTTTCAAGCGCCTCAGTATGGCAGTTAGCATTTTCAAGTGAACCAGTGGAATTTTTCTCTTATCATTCCTTCAGCAAACATTTACCATAGGTCTAGAGTGTGCCACACACTGTGACAGGTGTTGGGTACACAGTAAAAAAGAAAATAGCTGCCTGGTTCCTGCTTTTGTGTTTGTTGTGTAGAGAAGAAAAACCCACCTCCAGGAATTACCGGCCCAGTGCTCTCCTTTCCACATGGAGAAACTGTCTCCTTCCTATACCATAAATCCATTTTGTCTTATGGTCCCCAAATGCTACACCTTCCCCATCAATCCGAGGCAAGAAGGGACAGAAACACAACGACAATAACTTGATTTTAACGGTTCCTGCTTCCTGAACAGCATAAAGGCAAGATCCTTTTTGAATATCTTTGAAATGACTGCATTTGCTTTGTTTAAGGGCAAGAAGGGCTGAATGGTGCTCACAGTGGTTCTCGGCATATTCAGAGGCTAGAAGCGGGCAAAAAAGGGAGGCAGGGGACTTGCTTCTCTATGAAACAAGACACAGGCCTCTTTGCTATGGGCTAGCACCAGCATTTCAATCCCAGTTTGAATTTGCAAAGCGTGTTTTCATCATCTGTGACATTCATCACGGCACCCCGGTGAGATGGACCATTTCATGACTTCCATTTTACTCAGGAGAAATAAGAAACAAGTGGCAAAGTGACTTTTCCAAAGTCAATCATAGACTGGGGACCAGGATTCAGAGTTTGCAAATCCCTGTCCTGTGCTGAGCGTGTTCAACCATACGTTTAACCTTGCCAAAAAATAAACGTTCTATTTTTGCTGTTTAACTAATTAGAATCAAGACACATCAGGCAGGCAAGCAGCACCTGGTTCATAACACAGTGGCGTTACTTTATTGCTGTTTCAATCTAAAAACATAACGTGCTTCCAAACTTCTCAATGCTTTCATGACAGTCCCTGGATTTCCACTTCTAGCTGTCTCTAGTCTCACGTATCTTATATTTGCAAAATTGCCCTGAGAAAATATTACTTGGGAAATTATGAAAACTCCAGTAGAAAAGAAAAAAAATGCTCTCTTAATGAGGAAGCCATTTACCCTAATTTCGTTATATATAGACACCACACATGTACGCATGCATGCACACAGCAGGCCATAATCGGCTATAATGGAATTGATAAAGAAGAAAATTTGCTTGAGGGGTTTTTACCCCAAATCCTGCAATGATGAATATGTCAAATTTCCTGAGCAGTGGTTTTTCCAGAAAGGATTCTGTCATGTTTCTTTTTCCCATTTACCAATTTGATCAGTTTCCCCCCCCCCCCCCATAAAAGCTAAGAGCAGCATTCTAAGTACTCCAGAGCATAGGGGACTTGCTCTTCTGTTATTCTGTAGGATTTTCCAGGGACCGTGATCTCTCCAATGACCAGAGCCACCCCTGCACCCCTAGTTCGCAGGGCAATGCTTGGCATATGGCGATCGCTAAAACAAAATGAATCTGAGTGTGAATCTGTTCTCTAGTATTACCATGCTGCTCTTGCGTTCTTTTAAATTTTAATAACACCGGAGGCAACACTTTAAAAGACACGGAAAAGCAAGTTTTGTTTTTTTCTTATTTTACAGCTCAGGGCAAGGGTATTACATAACTGCAAATAATGCATTCATATTTCAGATCTTGAAACCAGTGAAAAACAGCCATTTCAGACAAGAAAAGAAATAATGACATGCTTCCAGTAAAACTGAATCCTGCATCGGTGATGAAGAGAAAACCCAACCTACGCTTAACAATACTTCCAGATTTACTAGAAATTTCTACAGTTTTAAAGTCTGAAATGTTGCCTTAGGGTTTTAACGAAGCTCAGGTTTGAGGACAGAAAAGGTAGTGTGGTTTGGATTTGACTTTGGTCAAGACTGAAGTGGTTTGTGGGCACAGCTTCATACTGCCCCCTGGTGGGGTGATGGCTGAACTATGCTCAGAAACCTTCCATCAACCTTAGGGTCAATCCCAGACACGATCTTGGTTTTCACAGCAACACCTTCAAGAAAGGCTACTGAGTTTAAAGTTAAAATCCTCCTTGATTTTCTGTCCCTCTTCTCCAACTTGACCTGGTTATAGAAAGAAAGGGCAACTGCTCGAAAGGGGATGTTAGGACTCCATCCGGAGAACCCAACGACCATGAAAGTCCCATGGATAAGGTGGTATTGGGCTGTGGGACTGGCCTGGTACCTAAAATCAGCACAAAGATTCCCTCTACACCAGACATCCCTGGTCCTCAGCTACCGAACCCCCATCCCTCAAACTCTCAAATATCCACACCCCAAGTGTAATATGGCACTGAAAGATCACTGAGGCCATATTCAACTTCAATAGTCATCAGCTTGTGACTCAGAAACCAAGAAAGACTTGTATATGTGAGGGTTTTTCTAAACCTGGTCAGGAACACAGCACAGTCATGACCAGGTTAGACCAAAGATAGTTTATCACTTCCATTCTCCTCTTTCCCTCTAGGGATCCCCAGGTCTGCACACGAGCTAGAGTAGTTGTTAAGCCTTGGCACTATCGCCTGTAACAGGAGAAGCGGAAGATCTGCAAACTCAGGACAGTTTCTCCGTTCTGAAAGTTTAGGGCCCTGAGCTGAGATTTAGGCACACTCAGAAGACTCATCCCAATTTAGCATCTCTTTCAAAAGTGGACTACAGGCTGGGTGCAGTTGCTCACACCTGTAATCCCAGCACTTTGGGAGGCAGAGGCGGGTGGATTACTTAAGGTCAGGAGTTCAAGACCAGCCTGGCCAACATGATAAAACTCCATCTCTACTAAAAATACAAACACATTTTTGATGAAAACACAAAAGTTAGCTGGGTGTGGTGACATGCACTTGGAATCCCAGCTACTTGAGAGGCTGAGGAAGGGAAATCACTTAAACCTGGGAGGCGAAGGTTGCAGTGAGCTGAGATCATGCCACTGCCCTCCAGTGTGGGCAACAGAGCAAGACTGTGTTTCAGAAAAAAAGAAAAAGAAAGAAAGAAAGAAAGGGAGAGAGAGAGAAGGAAGGAAGAAAGAAAGGAAGGGAGGGAGGGAGGGAAAGAAAGAAATGGTGGACTATGGAGAGACAAACTCTTGAACTCTGGGAAATCTGAAAGAGCAGAATAGCCTCCTGGATACCGGAGCTTCCCTGGAGCTTCTGAAGGTATCGATTGTTTCTGGTTAGGATGACGGGGCTGAGCAGTAGCCTAAAACAAGAGAGGAGAGACCATGAGAGCCCCGAGACTTGCTATGTAGTCAATTTACACCAGTGGGGATAAAAGGGAAGCTAATAGGCTGGGCACAGTGATTCATGCCTGTATTCCCAACACTTTGGGAGGCCGAGTCAGGGTGATCATTTGAGGTCAGGAGTTAGAGACCAGCCTGGTCAACATGGTGAAATGCTGTTTCTACCAATAATACAAAAATTAGCCAGGTGTGGTGGCAGGCGCCTGTAATCTCAGCTACTTGGGAGGCTGAGGCAGGAGAATTGCTTGAATCCAGGAGGTGGAGGCTGCAGTGAGCTGAGATCGCACCACTGTATGCCAGCCTGGGCAACGGAGTAAGACTCCATCTCCAAAAAATAAAAAAAATAAAAGGAAGCTATCAGAATACCTTCATTCATGGGGAGAAGTGACTGCAAGGGCTCTTAAATGACATATAAGCAACGAAGAATGAAGTAAAGCTGGCGGTGTATCACTTACTCCACTGTCCTGCAGTGTTGGTCAGTTGATCTGGCTGGTGAAGAGAGTTTGGCCTTTATACTGCTGCCACCCTCACACTCCATTTTTGTCCCTTCTAGAGTTGCAAGCTCAGTGGAGGAGGATAGATAATGTGACTCTGGCGCAACCCAGCAACTCTCCTGATGCGTTTGCCAGAGCCAACAGGGGTGCCCGCTTGACAGTGGTAGGGGCCCTGTGTCAGCTCAGTTCTTCTCTCTCATATCTTGACCTCAAAGGTTCCTCCTAGACCATTGGCTGGGATACATTCCTTCTTATCCCACCATGAAGGCTTCCAAAAAAAAAAAAAAATGATGGCCCTGTTTTGGCCTTTCGTGGTTGCCAAACAAACTTGTCTCATGTAGAACACTTCTTATCCTGGTGGGTTTCCAACCTCAAATCAGGACATGAGCATATTCAAAATGATCCCTTTCCCCTGCTTTGCCTTTGTCAGCCCCCATCCCTCTCCTGTTACTCTTGGGTCTCATCCTTGACTTTGAAAAGATGGCAATGGGGTAGGAAACACTGTTATCTTTGCTGGTAGTTCGAGCCTCACCAGTTGTGTTTCTTGGCTGCTCTCTGAGATGCATTAGCTTTTTAGTTTCTTCACTTAGTGAGCTTTCTCTTTTTGAGTGGACTTCTGAATACATATTTGCCAAAGTAATTTCCATGATAAATTAGCAATAAAAAGAAGACTTATAAATCTAAATGGGTAGCAAAACCTGAAGTACTCTAGTTGTTTCAGTTTTCTTTTATGTTGGGGAGTATTCTTTTATGTTGTTGCAGAGTCGGAAAAGTAATTTCCATAAAAATGGGTTTTGGGGGGTCATCAGGCAATCATGTCATAATATTAAAGGATAGCAAGACAATTTATGTTCTCTACTTTCCACCATGAAAAGCTGACCTGCTCATAGGCTTATAACGAGCAGGCTTGCTATATCTAATGGGATAAAGTACTCTGCCTAGTAGTCAAGTTCTCTTAAAAGATATCCAACCAGCTTCTTCCTATCCTGAATCCCCCTGCCCCCATCAGATTATTCTCCTCTCTGATGCCGGGATGTAAGGTGTTTATTACCAACTTAAAGTGTGTGTGCATGTTACCGTCTTCCCTAGAATACCATTCCCCTGTCTGCTTCATGTAACTGTATCATATGTCATGGTTGTGACATACTGATATATCATATACGTGAAATGTAGATAGATAAGTTCTAGATATATGAGTATCTAGAAGTAGAACCTATGTAGATATCTGAACGTATGAACATGTATCTAGAACCTATCCCATTTTATAGTCCAGTTCAAATCCAGGGTGGTATATAGAGATGACTCCCTTTTGTGAATCACAGCACTGAATATATTACACTTGCAGGTACAGGATCCATGATGTCACTGCTTCATCCATGCATGTATTTTCTAATTAGAGAACAAGCTCCTTCAGGATCTCGGCTTGTACTTTTGTATTCCCACTAACCACTTAACTCAGGGCTATGCATATCTGAGTGCTTAGCCAGCAGATGGACTACATGAAAAAAGAACAGAGAAGCCAATGTAAACAGGATGGCAGGAAAACGGTGTCTCAGCACAAAACTGAACAATGATGTGTATGGGGCTAAAAGCTGTTCAAGTGGCAATAAGGGAGCAGTGTCTGAGCTGCATTTTGCTATAGACCCAGAGACTGGGTTTGCCAAGCACAGGTTTTCGCAGAGATTAGGAAAGTGCCTGATTCATTTGATGACCCAGTCATCATGAATTCAGAACTTGACAATCCTGGCTCTAAATGTCATTTAAGCAGAAGGGCGCCATTTCCCACTTGGCTTTGCATGTGCAGACAAAGTCACTTGTAACCCTTTATTTTCCAAAGGCAGGTTCCAAGTTGTATTGTCATTTTATCTCACTTGCCTGGAATTCCCCCACTCATAAAATGAGGGATTTGGGATATTGGATTGTTCTCTAAGGTTCTTTCCACCTCTAGAATTCTATACTCTAACAATCCTGTCTTCCTCCATAGTCCTTTCCTCCTTTTCGGGCTGTCAATCCCTAAGACAGTTAGTCAATTTATTTTTTAATTAGGACCCTTTGTAGAGATGTTATAGAGCAGCAATTTAAAGATAAAGCCCAGTTCCTTAAATTTTTATTTGCTCATGACTCTGTGCTCTGCCTATAATAATGTAACATTTTTGCAAAGCTAGTGTCACTTTAAACAGATATGCCTACTTTGAAAAAATACCAGAAAAAAACAAAGTATGTGCTTTCCCGAAATACATCTTAGGAATTCTCTGTTTCTCTCCCAACACCCAAAGATATGACTAATCATTAGAAGAGTGAAGGAGCACCCACAGAAACGGAATTAGGAGAAGGGTATGGATTCTTTTGATTATGAATAAAAATCCATCTCATTTTAAAAAAGATTATTAACATGAATGATTTAATAGTGAAGGATACTATTTTGCTGGAAAGAGATTAAAATGATTTTTAAGACCTTCATGAAAAGAAGTAGAAAAGGGAAAGATTTAAGCAGAACTGACAAACAGAAAGATGAAAATCCAATCCCTTAACTTGTGTGCAGCTTTTTCCAGCACTTGCTTGGTAGGGATACATGTTGCATGATTTACCTTTGAGGTTAGAAGAGAATACATTTTATCAAACAGTTCTCTTCCCCTCTCTGCCTTGTTTACAACCAATGAATTAACTCCAATGGAGATACTTTTGCAACACACCCAACTCCTTAGCATTCATAAACTTCATCAAATATGACATCATAAAAAGGGGGACATAGGATCAACTCTCTCCCACAGCTTGTACCCATGTCCTCCAAGTGGGATGTGTGAGGGAATTACTGCTTTTAGGTGTCTAATTTGTGCTAGTCCTGACCAAGGCGCCTGTCATTCATTTCTTGGTTTAATCCTTGCTAAAGTCTTAACAGGTAAGAATGGTCACCCCTTTGTTTTGACTAGGAAAGAGGGTCAAAAAGGTGAAGCAATGTGCAGTTACTTGTATGTGCAGCAGAATTAGCCCTCCATGACCCTTAACTCTGTTTTCTCAGGTCTGTAGGATAAAGAGGATGTAAATTACTTGTTAAGTAACTTGTAGTTATTTGAAGGTAGTTCTGACATCAAATTTCTTTCTATGATACCGCATAGTCTTCTTAAATAAAAATCCCTAATTAAAAGTAATAGGGGTACAGGAACTGCTACCCCAAAATATGGCACCTTGGAACATTGATTATTTTAATCCAAAGGAAATTAAGAAAACCACAGAAGCAGAATGGTCTCTCTGATCTTCTGTCTTAAAGACTCTTGGCCAGGTGCAGTAACTCGTGCCTATAATCCCAGCACTTTGGGAAGCCGAGAAGGGCAGATCATGAGGTCAGGAGATCGAGATCATTCCGGCCAACATGGTGAAACTCCGTCTCTACTAAAAATATCAAAATCAGCTTGGCCTGGTGGCGTGTGCCTGTAATTCCAGTTACTCGGGAGGCTGAGGCCCTAGAATCCCTTGAACCAGGGAATCAGAGATTGCAGTGAGCTGAGATTACGCTGTTGCACTCCAGCCTGGTGACAGTGCAAGATTCCATATAAAAAAAAAAACTCTCATGTGACAGGTGACCTGCCCTCTATTCAGAGGGAAGGAATGTTACAGAAAGGCTAGAAGAATCTGAATGTACAGGGCTTGCATTCAGTTTATCACAATGAGATCATACCCTTCGGTCCAATCACACCCCTCTCCAGTCACTGGAAGTGATGTCCAGTCAACTGCATGACTATCCACTTCTTTATCAAAGCTAGCATAAAAAATACACACTTTTATACATGTTGGGGTATCCATTTCTCTATGAAGTATCCTGTGTCACAAAAACTTACATTAAATATATTTGTGTGCTTTTTCTTTGTTCGTCTGTCTTCTATTATAGAAGCCTCCTCCATGTACCTAGGATGAATGAGGAAAAGACATTTCTCCTCCTCCACAGTGGTGACTGTTGCTTATTTCTGCAAAGCTGAGGTACAATATGTTTTGCTGTTGCAATCTGAAGTTTCTGTTCCAACTGTTGGAAGTTGTGCTTCATATAACTTAGATTATGATTATTTTTCCAGAAGAGTCAATGAAATAGAAAAGTGTTCAGAAATTAAAATAAAAATTAATGAAAATTGTGCTTTTAATTAATCACATCAGCAAATGGGTGTTTTATATCAAGGTATTACGTAATGAGATTCTAAATCATGTTGCCAAGAATTTCTGTGTAAAACATTTCCATATGGTAAGAATCTGTAAAATTTTATAACACATTCACAAATCATTGTGACAGGAACACTGGTGTTAATTTCTTAAAAGTCAATGTCATTTTCTCAATATCATTTTCTAATTTTATTTTATTGTGCCTTGAAACCTGAAAAACAAACCACATGCTTTCTTAGAAAATCAAAAACAGATACATAACTATTAATGTAAGTAAACAGGCTGAGACCGTATAGTTTTCACATACTTAGGACGTATCTTAATACATTTTAAAACCTAAAATGGAGCCTATATTTTGACACTCATTTTATTTCTCTTGTGGTACTTCACATGGTTTGTATGCATTTTGCAGATTTATTTGTTTGTTTGGTCTTTGCTCCAACTACAAAGGAAGATGGTTCAGAAATACATAAATTCTCCAGTTATTCCAAGCAGAAAGAGATACAAATCATAGAGTTTAATGATTAAAGAAATGTTGAAAGGGTGGGAGGAGAACAAATGTAAATTTGATACTAGTTTTAAGAGGGTCGGGAAATTTCAGACACCCCAGGAAACTATTAGTTATAATTATAGTTTTGTGAATCTCTGAAACCAGTCATTACAGGGATGCCTTAAATTGCTAAAAAAATTTCCACATCTGCTAAAGCCCAGGCACCTGCCCATGGAGCAAAAATTTGGCTTCTGCCTGTCTTCCAAATTTTGTGAGAATGCTTCTCATTGGCAGAAACTAATCTGGAGCCCTCCTGGCGGAAGATTCTAGAAAATGGAGTTCTCAGGCTTCTAGCCCCCGCGACAGATGGCAAGGGAGTGGGTACTGCTCGACAGCCTACAGATAATTTGTTGAAAGTTCTGAATGGGAAGGATCCATGCTGCTTTTTAAAAAAATAAAGAAAACACTTTTAAATATTCACAGTTTAAATTTCCATCATGGTAAATATTGACAGAGAGAACCCACATAAACAAAAGCTCTCTTTGGCATCCTCAAAACATTCTAAGAATATAAAGTATCCTATGACTTAAAAGTTTGCAAACCACCTTTAAAATATTTTCAGGATACCCAAGAGAGGTTTTGTGAACAGTTAAATGTGTTTATTTATTAATTAATTCACTTAAAAAAACAATAAGATGAGAGGAGTTGGGAAGATGTTGGTCAAAGGATACAAACTTGCAGCTAGATAGGAATATGTTCAAGGGACCTATTGCATAACGTGGTGACTATAGTTAATAACAACATACTGAATTGTTAAAAATTGCTAAGGGAGTAGATTTTAAGGATTCTTCACACACACACACACACACACACACACACACAAATGTGAAATAATATATACATTAATTTGATGTCACCATTTTGTGAGGTATACTTTTTTCAAAACAAGTTGTGCATGATAAATATGTATAAGTTTTGTTAATTAAAATAAATAAAATCATTACACATGAACATAAACACCATATTTTTAAATAAAAAATGATGGCCTTTTTTTTTAAAAAAAAATATAGAAACAAGTAAGAAGAGCAGCTTTTTAATTTTTTTATTTGTTTTCCATTTTTGGAAATCTTTTTAACATCTGGCATAACAGATGATGGCTTCACTCTGTGCTCATGATAAAATGAGCAATGCAAATAACTTTTAAGTATTATTGTGGAAATAGTTTGGTCTGTGAAGGCCCCCTGAAAAAATTTCTCAGGGACACTCAGGGTCCCTAGACCACACTTTGCTAACTGCTGTATTTATACATACCTAGTTTAGTCATATTATTTGTTATGACTGTACTGCCGAGTCCCCCCAGTTTATCACTATTAGATCATACCGCTCTGTCCAATCATACTTCTCCATTGCTATCCACTTCTTTAGCAAAGCTAGCATAAAACGTACACCGTTTTTTTAGCCTCATATCTGATGCATGACATATTCGCAGAAGATGTTTGTTGAATGAACTAAGGAGTAAAAGGACATTACATTCTTGTACACTGCACAATGCGCATAGGCAACAGTCTGCAGATATTTTCAAAGGAAGTCTTTCTGTGACATTCATTCTCAGTCCTCATCATTTTGTTGCAGAAAGACAGGGATGAGCACATGAGGCCACATTTGTGACATGACATAGAGTTGGCCTTCAGTATCCACAGGTTCCACATCTGTGGACTCAACCAACTGTGGATCAAAAAATATTGAGAAAAAGAAACAACAAAAATAGCAGGATAGTCATAAAAAATAATACATCTAGACCAATACAGTGTAATAACTATTTACATAGCATTCATATTGCATTAGATATTATAAGAGATGATTTAAAGTATACAGGAGGACATGCATAGGTTATATGCAAATATTACATAATTTTATATCAGACACTTGAGCATCTGTGGATGATGGTATTTGCTGGGGGGGCGGGTCCTGGAACCAATCCCCCACTGAAACTGAGAGACAACTGTAATTTGATTCAGGCCAGCCTAAGACAAAATTGCAAATTGGATGATATTTGTGTTCAGTGTCTCTGATCGATGGTCATAGAGTCAGAGAACCCTTACTAGAAGGGACCTGAAAAGTCGCTGTCCCTCTAATGTGTCTGAGGCACAGTTTGATGAATCCTTGCTTTTCAAACGGGACAATATGTATCCCTGAGGGACTCTTGGTAGAGTGAGGAATACTCAAAGCCATGGAATGACTCTGGGATATCAACTTTACTTGAAGGCTTTGGGGGTAACAATACATTAAACAAGTATATCAGAACAAAGATACATTCTGAAATGCATTATAAATTGTGTTATTTGTCTCAATTCTTCCTCTCATTCTGCCATGGGACTTGCAAGGCAGTAGAATAGTCAAAACATAATTTCTGCACCCATTGATTTGGAGTTTAGCCATGTGATGTGCTTTGGACAATAGAAGGGGGCAGAAGTGATAGTGACCACCTTTTCTCCTAAGGCTTTATGACTTTATGAGAAGAAAGGAAGTCACTGGACCAAACAGAATAAGGAAACATGCAGCAGACTTGAACGGAACCTCAACCTGGAGCCAAGGAAACCCAAGAACTAAGAAAACCACATACTGTTTTAGCCATTGAGATTTTGACTTTGCTTGTTACACATGGAACATTGACTAGCATAGAAATCAGTACCTAGAAGTGGAATGCCTCTGTAGGGGCTTCTACTATGCAGCATTGAGGAGATCAGCTGACAGGAAGTGAGGAAACCATTATAGGAGAATGGAAAAAACAGGGACCTATGGTACGTAATTGGCAAGCCATTTGGTAAGTCTGTCCTCTGCGGTAACTCAGAACAGGGAAAAATATTCATAATAATTTGTGGTGTTGTGAGAAGTTTCTGAGGCAAAAGGTTGACAGAATGAGCTAGTTCACTTGGCAAAGTATTACCAGAGTCAGATGTGTAAGGTTTATTGTCGAATTTAAAGTGAGAAAACTGAGGCCAGTGTAAGAAAAATTAAGTTCCAATTTATTCGGCTCCCGGGCGAGGTTCTATGGTCCGGGGAGCGGGGGGCCAGAGAAGTCGCACTGGCCTTCCTGAGGCGGGGATTTTTATAGCGAGTGACGGTGTCTGGATTGGCTGTGAGGGAACAGGACGTGGTCGGGGCAAGCTACGATTGGTAGGTAGGCGGGACTGCCGGTGAGTGGGCCGTCCAGGGGGATTGGGGCCAGCTGCTATTGGGCAGGCTTTGGCGGGGTTTCTTTTAAATTTTGGCGGGGTTTTCTAATGGCAGGCTAGGTGCCGAGTGCAGAGTCTGGTGTTGAGTGCAGATTTGAGTGCGGAGTGCAGAAGTGGGCGTGTCGGGAGCAGAGGTGGGCGTGTCCAGCCTCCCAGCAAGGCAACTGGCCTTACAAGATGAACTCCTAAAAAACCAGTGTGCAAATAGAAGAGAGTCCAGAAATTCCAGAGCATGTAGGGTTGACAAATCAAAGTGTTTCTTATTAAATCAAAGATGCCATAAAGATACAGCATCAGGAAAAATTCCACTACAGGGCACTATCATTAACAGACAACCTCAGGACAAACACGGAATCAAGACCTTGGTATTCATACCCTTTTTAAGATGGCTGAAATAATTAAACTGGCTCTAAGAGAAGGTTTTGGCTGGAAATGTGCCTCTATACAGATTGAGGGTATGGTCTCCCAGAAGCCTGTTCAGCTCAAGGGACTTCTTTTAGTCTATAAAGAGCCATGTCTCAAAAGAATGCTGGTTGTAGCTTTGGCACATGGAACTGACTGGAATCAAACACATGGAAAACATTCAAAGCTTTTTTTTTTTTTTTTTTTAAATTATACTTTAAGTTCTAGCATACATGTGCTGAATGTGCAGGTTTGTTAGATATACATGTGCCATGGTGGTTTGCTGTACCCATCAACCCATCATCTAGGTTTTAAGCCCCGCATGCATTAGGTATTGGTTCTAATGCTCTTCCTCCCCTTGCCCCCTACCCCCTGACAGGCCCCAGTGTGTGATGTTTCCCTTCCTGTGTCCATGCATTCTCATTGTTCAACTCCCACTTATGAGTGAGACCATGTGATGTTTGGTTTTCTGTTCCTGGGTTAATTTGCTGAGAATGATGGTTTCCAGCTTCATCCATGCCCCTGCAAAGAACATACTCATTCTTTTTTTATGGCTGCACAGTATTCCATGGTGTATATTTGCCACAGTTTCTTTATACAGTCCATCAATAATGGGTATTTGGATTGGTTTCAAGTCTTTGCCATTGTAAATAGTGCTGCAATAAATATACATGTGCATGTGTCTTTATACCATTTGACTCAGCAATCCCATTACTGGGTATATACCCAAAGGATTATAAATCAAAGCTTTTGAGATACTTATATTGGCAAACATACTGCCAGCTTTAATTGAAAACTGTGACTGTTTGACTGTAAGCCAACAGTATACAGGCAGGAATTGACAGAGATAGATTCTCAGTCACCAGTAAGGGCATATTCACCACTGCCCTCTTAAGTTGCAGCCAGGAAAGAGGATAAAAAATGAAGCTTCACTTGCAGGGTGGAGTGAAGAGCCATGGAAAACAGTGTAGTGGGAGCTGCTTTCTGAGGATCAGAACTAGGTATAATCAAGGAACATCCCCTTAGCTATGCCCCGGCAACCTTTGCCCAATGGATTTTGGAACTGCAGTGGACTAGTGACCGCTATGTACCTCCTAGTCTTAACCTTTTCAAATAAGAGTGTTTTGGGTTTCTAAAAAATTTAATCCTTTTCTCTTCCACTATTATTATTAGGTACACAGTGGTGGGTGGGTGTGCACTAGGCATGAACGGGGAACTTGTTTTTTTAGTTTAAAAGTCTCATATCATAAAGAGCAACATCTGGACCTGATGTCAATCATGAGATTCAGGATTTGGACAGTGTTCTCGGGATAAGATGAAACTTTTTGGAATCTTAGCACACAGGTGAATGTATTCTACACATGGGTCACTAGGTGAATGATTGCAGTCAAGAGAAAAGGCCATGGTTGACTGGTGGCCTGGTTTGGATTTGTGTCCTTGCCCAAATCTCTTGTTAAACTGTAATCCCCAATGATGGAGGAGTGGCCTGTGGGGGAGATAACTGGATCATGGGGGTGGAGTTCTCATGAATGGCTTAGCACCATCCTCTCTCCCCTTGGTACTGTATAATGAGTGAATTCTCATGAGACCAGGCTGTTACAAAGTGTATAGCACCTTCCCTCTCTCTCTTCCTCCTGCTCTGGCCATGTAAGATGTGCCTGCTTCTCCTTCACTTACCACCATGGTTGTGAGTTTCTTGAGGCCTCCCCAGAAACAGAAGCCACTATATTTCCTGTACGGCCTGCAGAATCATGAGCCAATTCAATCTCTTTTCTATATAAATCACCAAGTTTCAAGTCTCAGGTGTCTCCTTATAGCAGCACAAGAATGAACTAATACAATTAGATTATTTGTGTCAGTTTTTATTTCCTCTCCTATGAGACTTTGCAGTATAGTAAAGCAAGCTGAATATGCATCCCATCCCCCTGAATTTGGGCTTAGCTATACAATGTACTTCAACCAACAGAAGGGGATAGAGGTGACAGCTGCCTTAAGAGGATTGCCTGTTTCTGCTTGTTCTTCTGCTCTGATCTGCCATGTATAGAACGTGCCCATGGTCACTGCTTGTCTTAGGAGAATGAGAAGACCTTTGCAGCACACCTGAGACTAACCCAGCCTAGATCAAGGCCAGGCAACTCCAGCCAAGTCCACAGAGCCATGGTCAACCCACAGACCCATGAGTGAGAAAAACAGAATATCGTAAGCCTTGAGATCTTTGAAGTTGTTTGCTACAAAGCAAAAACATGCTGAGTGTGGTGGCTCACACCTGTAATCCCAGCACTTTGGGAGGTTGAGGTAGGTGGATCACCTGAGGTCAGGAGTTCAAGACCAGCCTAGCCAACATGGTGAAACCCTGTCTCTACTAAAAATACAAAAATTAGCCAGGTGTGGTTTCGGACACCTGTAATCCCAGGTACTTGGGAGGCTGAGGCAAAAGAATCCCTTGAACTCAGGAGGCGGAGTTTTCAGTGAGCCGAGCCGAGATTGTTCCATTACACTCCAGTCCCCAGCCCGGGCAATAAAAACAAAACCCTATCTCAAAAAATAAAAAATAAAAAACAAAAAATAAAAATAAATAAAAAATGGAGCAATATAGACTGAAATACAAAGTTTCCACTATTTTTAAAGAAAAAAGACAAGAATTTAAGGAAATTTCACACCAGTTTTGGGTCTCTTGAGAATATACCTTCTGACTTTAGAGGCCACCAGTCACGTCCACTGTTGTCCAGGGAATCATTTGAAAAACACGGTGTTTAGTGAAGAGTCAGATTAGAGTTAGGTAAACTGGGTACTAATGCTGGTTCCACTACTGATCATTAACTGTGTGACTTTGAGGCCACTGCAAAGATTCCTTGATACCCAGTTTCTTTATCAATTGTAACTTGTTCTCTTACCTCATAGGATTCACAGGATTATTGAAAGTAAAGGAAATGAAATAATGGATTTGAAAACAATTTGAAAATAGTACTGTGCTATGTCACTAGAGGCATTATTATTATTACGAGGTCACTACAAGATTTCCTGCAGCTTCTGCTTGAATTATTGTAGGCATATGACTCAGCATTACTAGAGCAGCCAGTTCCATCCTCACATTTTGAGAGGCTCCTTTTCCTCTCTACCTCTCAACTCTGCAGTACTAGGCAATGGTTAGCATACCATCATTTTCTCTGGTTTGGTCCCATTAAAATTTTATCTGTTCCAGTCTCCTAAGACCCAGGTGAATTCAGCTGTTGTAATTTTCCCGAGACAGAAGTAGCTGAAAATGTTACTGATATATTTGCATTTTAACTGAGACTTTCATGAACAAACTTAAGAAATGACTAATAGCAAAAAGTCATGGCCCAAGCACAGTTCTCTTCTGTGTTAGGAGGCCCATAAAAGTCTTGCCAGAGTACGATTGTTCACAAACAGGGCTGGTCTTGATGTGTGTAAAGAAAGTTATATATTTCCAGGAGGGGGATAGAGCCGATTCAGGCTGAATAACAAGCTCCTTTGTTCTGACCATAAAAAAATTAATGTTGTAATCCTTGCAGAAAGTGAAGGAAATGCATTTTAAGCCTATTAACTTATTACATGCTCTGAAAATGACCCTCACCTGCTTATAATTATGACAAAGGCTTAGAGAGTCAAAATTAACCTTTGAATTAAAGGTCACCAGTAGCTTCCTTATGTTAAAAATACAGAAATTTCCCAATCTGCCTACATTGAACAAAGACTGTGAGATAATGTTTCAGTTGACTAAATCTAGTGGATGTTTTCTAAAGAGGAAAACTATGATTATAACCCTGAGATGAGTTTTGTTGAAACTTTAAAGCAGCTATTTCGGGAAAATATCTTCTAAAATGAAGATGTATCTAAAGTACTATAATTTCAAATGAATATGTAAATGAATGAAAATTTCCTTACAATTTCAGAAAGTACCCAAATAAATTCTATATAGATATTTTGATAAATGTCTTCAACAGTTTCAAATCACTGCTACCTGAGTAAGCAGAAATGTTCTGTCTTTATAAAGTCTCGACTAATACCCAAATAAAGTTTATCTCTACTTTGGTGTAAATACAGTTTTATTTTTAAACTTTAAGCAACCATCAACAACTGACCACACAATTAAAGTTACTTGATGGACATATTGCCTAATGTTGAGAAGTCAAATGAACTCCATGGATTTCAGAGTTAAAATAGCAAAGACAACTACACTCATTGATCTATCTCAAGACCCAAAAAGGCATTAACCATAAGGACAAAAGAACTAGAGGAGATAGCTACAGATGAGAAGTTTTAACAGATACTAGATGTGGGAAAGGGAATGCAAGATGATACCAGATTGAGCCGAGCAGAATTGTGGCCCAAGTCATAACTTGCCATCAAGGAGCAGCTGATTTGCTGGTAGAATCAATGAACACAAGTCTCTCAGAAATACCAGGTACCAGGAACATGAGGGGTTTAAAAGGCAAATGAGGCCAAAGCGGGGGCTGGTGGAAAGAGTAGTTGGTTTCTCTGATGCCTTACAACAAAGCTGTCTTTCTCCTTCTCTCATCCACCCAGCTCAACACATCCTTTCCACACAAAACGCGAGGGACACTCTCCAGGTGATCTGAGGTCTCAAGGCACCAGGCACCGTGACTGTCAGATAGAGTTGGGCTGAAGCAGGGGCTGAATGTAACCCTACATGTCAAAGGCTGGACTCCTCAGACACCTTCCTTAGTCCTGCTTCCAGAATGCTGGTAGCAAGTTAAGTTGGATGTTTTTGCTCTGGGAAAACTTGAGACCTCAGGAAAACAATCTCCAGATAATGACATCTGCCATTTGTTTGATCAGTCACCCTATCTCCTGATATTGAAACCTGTCGGCACACTCAGCCTCTCCCACCATGAGCTCAGTTAAGCACGTTTGAGACTGCCCCAGTCTCAGGACAGACAGGCAACATCATTAGACATGAAGTAAAGTTTCCTGCCTGAAAGGGACAGACCAAAATGAACACCCGAAAGAAAGGATCATATAGGAAAATGAGAGAATGTGAAGGACTAAGGAACATTTGAAATAGATACAGTCCTATCATCAGAGAGGAAGGGAAAAAATATATGGTATTCGTGAAACGAACAGAGGATGCTGTGAAAGAGAAACAATCAGGGATAAATACTTTTTGAAAAAATAAAATAAAAACAGCCTGTAATCAAGCTGGATGATAAAGTTTAAAAAATCTTCTAGAAAGCAGAGCAAAAGATACGAGAAATAAGGAAGAAAAATGAGAAAAAAAAACAAAAGGAAAAGAAAATCGGTTTAAATTAGCAAAGGAAGGTCCCAGTTTGAGAGCTTTGCATCCACAAATAGGTGAATTCATGGATTCAGAAGGGAGAGAGGACAGGGAGTACTCTTGCAATCCAGCTTCCACACCACAGTATCAATTGGCAGAAGAAAGGAGAAGCCTGTGAGAGAGGCGGGACAGAGAGAGAAAAGCACACCTCATGCACACCTCACTGGTCAAAGGACAGGCAAGAGGCTGTAAGTCCCTCTTGGGAAAACAAAAACAGCAAAATTTGTTTTGTGTGATTATCTGTATCTATGTTTTGTTATACAATAAAATGGGTTTTTAAAAGTATCTTAAGTCAGAAGAAAAATAGCAAAAACAAAACTTTATTACAACATATATTTCCCTTAAGAAAGGCATGAAGAAGAAGAAATTAAGGGGACATGAAAAGCGGTGTTGTTTGTGCTTGGATAATGCAACACTTCTCCATCTTAAAATATAAATTCCCCTAGAGCAGGAAGGAGCATAGCAGGATTTGAGCATCAGATCTTCCACCCACTGAGACTGGCTATGTCAACTTGGGCAGGTCAAGTCACCTCTTTGGGACGCTGTGTTTGCACCTGCAATGGAACTTCTATGGTTCCACTTAAATCCCAAGTCTTTAAGTCTAAGGAATGTTGGGAGGAATACACTTTAATTCCTCTTCTTCTATTTTCAGTGGCTCAAAGTGATTTTATAAAATAGCAATTTAATCAAGACCTATTGTCATTCATTTGAGACTTGTCTTTGAGGAGAAGACACAGGTGAGTCTCAGGTGCATTGTTCTGTACCTGTTGATTCAGGAACCTGGGAACATGAGGCTCATCCACCACCCATGTGCCCAGCTTACTTTGCTTCCCAGGTGACATGCAAGTAGAAATAATTCAAAGAAAGTGCATTAAGACTACTCTCCCTTCCATAATCGACAGAGCTACCAGAGAGAACCTGGCAGGTAGAACACGTTGGTTAGCCCAGTGGCCTCATAGGAGAACTTAAAAACCTTTGGTAAGGAAGAATTCAAATGATTCATTGAAGTACAAGAAAAATTCAACTTCTATTTGTAGTTATTTTGTCTTTAGTTTGTACTTTCTATGTATGTTTTAAAATTCATGTCACATGCTAGTACATATTTGTAGTGTAGCTCATGAACATTACATATACAATGTTTGTATATAGGATATTTTATATATAAAGTTTAAATATTGTTGACAATATTCGGAGTCCATTAATTCTACAACCAGTCCATTAACTTTCCGTAATGTGCTTTCAAAGCAAACCCAGAAACCGACAGGAAAGGGCCATGGTCATATGAAAGCCTGGCATGAATTCAACATAAAATATTCACTGCACTTGAGGAATTCCACTCTAATTTAGCCTAATTTATCAGAAAAGCTTCAAGCCAGTATCAGAAAAGACACCCACACATTTTCCCTGTTTCCTAGTCACAGAAATAATTAGGTCTCTGATCAGAAGAAAAAACAATCAGCAATAAACCTGGGAACTTTTAGGAGGTTCTCCCTTCCTCGAGGAGATCAGGTTGAAGGTTCAAGAGGTGAGTTGAAGCGTTAGCTCTTTCAGGATAAAGACAGAACTTGGAGAGTTTGCAGAATCTTGTAAAAGTCTCTGAATATTAAGCTTGGATCTCAGATTGAGGAAGTTTCCATTCCTCATCCGAAATCACCATAATGATGATCATTGCCATTTTATGAGCAGAATGTGTCACCCAACTCCCTTATCAGTGCTGGAACAAACAGTCATGTTTAAAGAAAATGTTTTAAAAATGGAGAGTGAAAAAGAAACTCAGTGGGAGTACTGCGATAATGGAATTCTATTCTACAATTAGTAGGAGCCGCAAATTTTCCTGGAGGATAAGAAATAGGGGATGTTATTTTTAAGGAATACCTTGTGTACATCTAATGACCCCAGACGAGGTCCCAAAGGTAGTAACTGCTCCTGAAGCTCTCTTTCAAATTAGAGGGCTGCTGAGTGAGCAATCTGAGCTGCTCCTCCTGGTCTATTTGGTCTCTTCCAAATTACCTGGCATCTGCATTAACTTAAAAGGGAAACATTATTGGGAGCAGCTATTAATACAGAAAATAACATTAACTTTAAATTGTGGCCTCAGAGAGCTGGGCAATGAAATCTTTTACAAGTCTTCATTAATTTTTCATTTTATATAACACTGGTGAGGGCTTTAAAACATAAAAACAGAGCAGATTTTCTTTTCCAACTGTTTTGCATTTTTGAAAGCTGGGATACCCTAGTAAGTATCCATAAGTCCCAATCCTTCTTTTTTCTTGTTACTTTCCCCTTTCTTATTCCTGGCTCTCAGACATGAAAGTGTGACAGAAGGAACATCAGATGAATTCAGCAAAGAATTCACTCTCATCTAACCCTGTCACTTATTAGCTGTATAGCCTCAGGCAAGTCACCTAACCTCTCTGAAGTTTAGTTTCTTCATCTATAACATGATGGTAATGATATTTGCCCTCCCTTCCTCTCTAAGCAGGAAAATAAAAGTGTTTTATAAACTTCGGAGTTATAAATTTATGACATTCTAAGAAACTAAGCATGAAAGATGGCACTTAGTTCATTAAGGAAGTGTGACAAAGTTTGAAATGACTTCAAGATGTGCTTTTCTTCTTACAACCAAATCAAAATACTTTTCAAACTTGGGGTCACAAATCATCCTTATGGGACCAAGAAGGATCTAATTCTAGAGACAAAATTTTTTCAAGGATACTCATCGTTCCATTTAGATGTAAAACATACATGAAAAAGATCTCCGTCAGCAGAAAGGCTCACAGGCTAGAAGTCATAATCATCTTTAACTTTTCGCGATTATTCTGCTGAGAAAGAAAGCAGTGTCATATGGGGTTTTATTAGCTCTTTGACTGCAAATGACTGCTCCTGTGCTCCTTTAGAGCAAGTCAAATGCACACGCAGAGTCCTTATTTAAGCAAAGTATATTTCATCTTAAAGCATCAGAGTTTTCCCTTGACCTGGTCAATGTGGGATAGCGTTGTCTTCAGTAGGACTTTATAGGAAATCTGTGCACCCTTCCTCCCACCAGCCTATCAGCAGGCATTTGAGAACCCAGAATGTCTTTGAAGACCAAAGCCTTTAGACTTTTTCCATCCAAATTTCCTCCACATCTTCATTTTTGTTAATCTGTCCTAATAATTATTTTTCCTCCAGTCTCTGCTGTACCTAGAAGAGTGCAGACTATAGAAGGTACATATTAAATCTGTACTTGTTCAGTATTGAGTAATATTATCTTGTGTACAAAATATTATGTGAGTCTGAGTCAAGAGGGAGAATTTTGGCATAGGTGTGTATGTGTCATCTGTCTATAAACAGTAGTTGTGCCTGTGGGTACACATTATCATATTTTAATATGCTTAAGTTGCTATGAACAAGTTAACAGTTGCAGTTTATTTGAGAATAGACCATTTATAACCTTGTAGAGGAAGAATGTGTCCAGATAAGATTGTGCTCAGTAAATTCCCATAGCTTAGGCATAGGAAGAGGGGCAGTCTGGATGATGAAGAGACCTTTTCTGGTCCTAGTTTTGCAGCAAGCTGCTTGGGTGACTGGATAAATTATTTTATCTCCTTAAGGAGCAACTTGATTCTTCATCAGAAAGTGAGAGGATAAAATCCACTGATCTGTGGGATACTATTTAGCTCTGACATTAAGCAATTCTTTATCAAAAAGAGAGAGGATAAAATCTGTTGCTCTGTGGGTCCTATTTCGTTTTGACACTGAGCTGGGAGTCTCTGAACTCATTCTGGATCTGTAGATGATGGGTCAAAAGACAGGCAAAGAGTGCTAACAAGAGCAGTCCCTAAACAGACCAGTGAGCTCCTAGAGCTGAATGGCTAGCCCTGACAAGTCATCAAGAAAAAGGGTGCAATGGATCAAAAAGAGATTCGGGCGTGGAACTGTAACAAGCACCGTGGAACTGCCTCTATTTCGAGATAAATAATTCACATCACATGGGCTGCATTGTAACATTTTCAAGTAGAAGGAAAGCAAAAAGAATAGTCAACCCTTACTCCAGGAACACAAATATAATATGGAGGAGGTGTGTTGTTCAGTAGTAGTAGGTATCTGTGAGGCTCCGAGTGTCATCAGTGGTATCTCAAAGTTAGCACGGAATACGTGACCTTCACATTCTCTCCCACCAACAGCATGTGACATAGGAAGTCACTTCTACCCTGGTAAGCGGTTTAAAAGTGATTTGAGCTCCTCTTTTTGAGATCCTTTGACTCACTCATACAAGTAAGTTAAGGAAAAAGGGCAGTCTGGACTGATGAGAGATTTTCTAGCCCTAGTTTTGCAACAGGCTGCTTGGGTGACTGGATAAATTGCTTTATCTCCTTAAGATACCACTTGATTCTTCATCAAAATGTGAGAGGATAAAATCCATTGATCTGTGGGGTCCTGTTCAGTTCTGACATTGAGCAATTCTTCATCAAAAAGTGTACCCAAGGAAGTTAAAGAAGCATTGCTCCGTGCATTTTAATCAGAACCAAGGAAGTGTTTCATCATTTACCTTTTATTTTCAAAGAAACTTTTGGTGTTTCTAATTTGGTTTCGGGGTTAGGAAGTAAAATTTGGAAGAAGCTCCTGCTGGGACAGCAGGTTGAAATCCTAATTTCAGATACTAGCTTTTTATGCAATGCGTCCTGCCTGCCCGCCAGCCAAGCATTTCCCTGAAACGAGATCTCACTTCCAGTCAGAAAGGAGTGCAGGGAGCCAGACAAGAGAGCGACGGAGCAGTAAAGTCGGCTGGCAAAGAAAGTTTGAGGGGCCACCTTCTCTCGATAAAAATAGTACCTGCCTCTGGGGCCAGTGACTTCCACAGTGTTTCTAAACTGAAAATGCACATTTTCCATGTAAAAAGTAGGGACACTGGCATGCCATTTCCTTAGCTCTTTTCCTTCCGTGTGTATCAGCTGTGTAAATCACTGACCCAGGAAAGGCATGCTGTCTGCAATGTGCATTGAGCAATTAAACTAAAACTCTGAAATCAACTGCTAAAGAGAAAGAAATAGCACAGCTACACCCAGGGCTCATGAAGAAGAGCCACATGTATTCTATGTTTGCATTATGGCGAAAGAGCAGATGCTTATCTGTGGGAGGAAGGGATACTCATAACACTCATGAGGCTGATAAGCATTCTTTCAAATTTTAAAGTGGGGACAAAGAAGTAACTTATACTGAGTTCCTACTTCATGGCAGGCATGGTACTCGGCATTTCACAGAGTAGTAGCAGCAGTACCAGTGGTCGTAATGATGACAATAAACAACAAATGGTGCTCACATTTTTCAGCATATAATATGAGCTGAGCAGGGTCAATTTTTTTATTATTATTATTATTTGTAGAGACAAGGTGTCACTATATTGCCCAGGCTGGTCTCAAATTCCTGGGCACAAGTGATCCTCCCATCTCAGCCTCTCAAAATGCTGGGATTACAGGTGTGAGCCACTGTGCTGGGCTCAGCCTTAATTTTATGTGTATGTTACCTTACTTCATCCTTATAAACCCTTTTAAATTAATAACTGCATTTGTAGAAGAAAACAATTGATGTTCATAGAGGCTAGCTATTTGCCCAATATCACACAGTTGATAAAGGAAGGAACCAAGATTAAACCCTGATATGAGCTAATATAAAGTCCAGGCCCCTGGTCTCTTGAGGCTATGTATTTTATAGCTGTTAGCATCCTCATTCTAAAGACAAACTGAAATGTGAAGAATACTGTAATTTCTCCAATGTTACCATCTTAGGAGTTGTTGGGCATAGACTTCAAACCCAGTTTCTCACAATACATGCTTTCACCCCTCTGCCCAATAGTAAAACCTCTATCATGCAGCATGCTTAGTAATGAGGTGCCTTAAAGCTAAGAGCTAGTCCTCTACATCTGTGTTTTTCAGTCTGGGGTAGACGTACAATCAACACAAACGTGTCTTTCTTTTGGTCAATGAATAAACCCGAATTGTATTTCAAAGCAGTCACATCCTTTTTCGTTTTCAATGTTTTAAACATTGTTCATGTATTTGGGGGCTATTTGGTTAACATCTGATTCTAGGATTGTTCCAGAGAATTGAACATGCAAGACTGGTTGGAATGCTGCTTCATTTTCTTCTAGAGGTAAAATGACAAGGTTTTCTTTTTTTCAAGTCATATTTTTTTTTTTCCTTGACCAGAAGTGGTCCTACAGGAAAAAAACTGCTGACAGACATGTGAGATCTGATGTGAGAGAAGCAAAAAGGCATTCAACATGAACCATAGTTTTTCATCATTACTTCCGATTGGCAGTGATAAGGAATAACCTTTGCAGAAGTGAACAGGGTGCTTGTTTGAAGCATATTCAATGACCTATGAATTTGCAAACTGGTCTTCCTTGATGTGGGCAAATAATGTCTTTTCTCTGCACAAATACATGCATTTGTTCCCTGATGTATGATCCTGTTTTATAGAATTTCTGTACAATCCTCTGGGAAGTTGGGAATCATTTCAGGAATGGACGGTAATCTATTTTTGGGTTTTAGATTCAGGTAGACCTGACTCTGAATCCCAGCTCTACCACTTACAAATAGCATGACTTTGGGGATATTACTTAATTTTTCTAGTCTGTTTCCTAATCTGTGAAACAGGTTGTTTTTAAAAATTAAACGCAATAATACATGCAAGGCAGAATAAGTTCACAATAAACGTTAGCCACAATTATAACAATCAGGCTGAAATTCTTTAATAATTTTCTTTTCCCTCTTTAGAGCTATATTTTCCCTCCTGCACTTAATTCTCTGTATCTAAATAACAAGGATGCAGAAAAAAAAACTTTAAATTCATCGGTATTAGCTTATAAAGTGATATCACAGTTTTAAAGGGAAAGATAAAAAATCAAAGACAGCCTTTCAAATGGAACCTTTTCTTTTTTTAATTTTTACTTTACGTTCCAGGTTTGGTACATAAGTATTAGTGTGCCATGGTGGTTTTCTGCACCTATTGATCTGTCCTCTAAGTTCCCTCCCCTCACCCCCATCCCCCAGCAGGCCCTGGTGTGTGTTGTTCCACTCTCCGTGTCCGTGTGTTCTCATTGTTCAACTCTCACTTATGAGTGAGTTTGGTTTTCTGTTCCTGTGTTAGTTTGCTGAGGATGATGGCTTCCAGGTTCATCCATGTCCCTGAAAAGGACATTATCTCATTCCTTCTTATAGCTCCATAGTATTCCATGGTGTGTATGTACTACATTTTCTTCATCCAGTCTATTATTGATAGGCATTTGGGTTGGTTCCACATCTTTGCTATTGTGAATACTGCTGCAATAAACATATGTATACATGTGTCTTTGGGTTGGTTTGAATGAAACCTTTTCAATTCAAGCCAAATCTTTTTTTCCAGATTATTGAGGTATAATAAAATATATATATATATACATACACACATATATATTTATATATATGTATAGTAAGTGAGAACATGCAGTGTTTGATTTTCTGTTCCTCTATTAGTTTGCTGAGGGTGATGGCTTTCAGCTTCATCCATGTCCCTGGAAAGGACATTATCTCATTTCTTTTTATGACTGCATAGTATTCAGTGGTGTGTATGTACTACATTTTCTTTAACCAATTATTACTTTCGAGAGACAGCTATCGACTGCCTGACCATCACCTGATGTGGGGGTCGGGCAGGGGTGGGTCCTCCTCTGCTCTGCTCATGTCTGCCTCATTACCCAATTCCACTTCTTGGTATGTATGTAAGAGAGATAAAAGATACACCCACATGAAAACTTGTACACAAATATTCATAACATTATTATTCATAATAGTCAAATAGGAGAAGTAATTCAGTCTCCATCAACCAATAAATAGATAAGTAAAATACAGTATATCTTTACCAGTGAGATAGTATTTGGCAATAAAAAGGAATTAAATATTGATACTTGCTACCTGAAAACGTGATGCTAAATTAAAGACGTCAGTTGTAAAAGACCACCCATTGTATGGTTCTCTTTTTATGAAATATCCAAAAGGGGCAAATATAAAGAGACAAAAAGTAGATTAGTCATCATCTAGGGCTAGGGGTTAGGTGGTAATTGGAAGTAACTGCTAATGGATGCAGGATTTCTATGAGAAGCATGGAAATTAATTTTGACGTTGGTTTCGCAACTCTGTGGACAGACTAAATACCACCGCATTGTACACTTTAAATGGGTGAATAGTATGCTATGTGAATTATGCCTCAATAAAGCTGTCAAAAACAACAAAAGGAAGACAGTGCTAGGTGCTTTCCATAAGTCACGTTACATAAAACCAGTCTACATGAGCCAAGAAATAAAAAGAAATGAGCTATAACTCTTGCAGAGCCTTCCCTATCAAGCATATACCCATCAACTTCATTCATTGTTAAACAGTTTCTTGCTATTCTTTTCTATAAATGCATTATCATATATTGAACTATGTTCCTCAACATGGACACTTAGAGTGTTTTAAGCCTTGCATTGATGCAATATACTTATATATGCACATACATATGAATTTATAAACACACATACATATATATATACACACACACGCACACACATACTTTGGTATTCTTTTGGGATTATCACTTTGTGAGTATATACATAGGATAGGTTATTGGCAGGGGAATTAACAGAGTCAAATTCAGGTTGATAGGTGCAGCAAACCACCATGACACATGCATACCTATGCAACAATCTTGCACGTTCTGCACATGTATCCCAGAACTTAAAGTAAAATTTAAAAAGGCATGTTATACACACACACACACACACACACACAAATTTAATATATTATTCTGTGAGTTGCTTGAGAAACTGTAAAACTTACCTAACTAATGTCTAAATGCTTAAGCGATTAGAGGACCAAATTATATGTTATCAAACAAAATGTAAACACTCATCTCTAAACAATATCAGTAAGCAAGTTAAGTGTGTCTTTTGTAATTCAGAATTTTTCTGTTAATGAAAAAAGTTGAAAATTAAATACATGCATTGATTATTGTATGCCTTTCAAAAAAATAGTGTCAAATTGTCCCCCAAAGCTGTTCCTATTTTCACTTCTACCAGCACTGTAGGATGACTATTTCCCCATATCTTTGGCACTACCTAGAATTCTAATATGTGATACTGAATATACTTCTGCTTTAAATATTATTTCTTTATGAAGTCAAGTATCATTGCATTTATGTATTGGCCATTTGTATTTCTTTTTCTGTGGACTTCTGGACTTCTATTGATTTTTCTATTAAAAATAAACCTAAAGAAATTCATGCTTTTCCTGAAGATACATGTATTGCAAATATGTCTCCTTTTGTTGTTTTTATTATAACTTGCCATGTAATTTTCTAAAATCTTGTACTGTCTTCTTATTCATTTCTGCTATCTTCCTATTTTCTTTTGCTTGTTTATAGTTGTTTTTCTATTTTTTGAACTGGACCCTTAGTTCCTTTGTTTTCCTTCATTTAATTTCAATGAGTGAAGCATTAAAGATTATATATTTAGTCATATGTTATGTTTTTATGATTATTAGTTTCTACCTATTCTGCCATTTGTTTTTATCTTTTAAGAAATTAAAAGAGGGGGTCTTCTATATTTCCAAGTTGTTTTTCTTTTAAAACCTAGTAATTCTTTATTAATATTGATTCCATGAAATCAAAATTTTGTGATAGCACCAGATTAGCCACTTTTCCAATATGTATTTAAAATAAAAGAGTCACCTGTCAAACCAAATACTCCACATTTTTTGAAGCAGGACATGTCCTACATAGTGCAGAAAATAAAAACAAAACTGCCTGTGATGGTTTAATAATATTCATTTAAATACCTGCCCAAAGAGAATTACCTACATAATCATACAGTCACTTCATAAGTTTCTTGCTACATTATTACTTTCTTCAAGATAAATGGTTACAGAGGCCTTCACCAGTCTAAATCATAAAACTATAATCTCCAGTCTTCTTCATCTCCTTTGGAAGACTAAAGAAGGTCTATGGAAGAATGGAGCTTAGGAAGACAAGCATTTACTGTATGCCAGTGGGAATGAGAGCATCGCTTTTATTCGCATCCTTCAAACATCTGCCTCAAAGCAAGAATGAATGCTACAAACAGCAGGTCAGGGCAGCAGAAGGGCACCTGCTGTCAGCTGATGGCAATCAGGTAGTTTGATGGCTACTGCTTGAAAGAGCACTTGTGGGTCGTACTGGCAGCAATCCACCCTGGTGGGTTGGTGTGTAGATACTGCCCTTCCTTTTCCCATGTGCTCTTCTATGAAACTTTCTCCAAACACTGCTCTCTTACAGACTTTGAAATCCCATTACTGCACACACCCATCTTTTAGATTTATTTCAGTTCCAAGAACAATGCTTATAGCCTTTGTTCAGTCTCTTCAGATGCTCCCCAAAGGTAGTGCACATGGAAGCTTGTTGTCTATCAGTCAGCGTGGATCTCAGGGGAAAATGAGAATGTGGGGCTTTTAATCAAAAATTAAGAATCTCCAGATAGAGACAACATTAAACCAGGCACAGGGCCCTTCTAAGCACAAGGCTTGGTGAGACTGCACAGCCCACACACTCATAAAGCTAGGTCTGCCACCAGGGATGTGCCCAGCAGCTCCACTGACAACAAGTGTCCTAGGAGCAATGTTGGTAATATGGTCTAAAACATGCAATAGTGTCATGGTTAGAAAGAATCATGGCTGTCAAGGTCAAGTCATTAAACCAGTGTCAGTCATAAGGACACTGTTTTACCCACTCTTGCTGAAAGTGAGTGGGCATCTTTTAAAGCTATTAGGGGAACAGGATGGCAAACTCTGCAGAGACCCTGTGGGTACAGAGTAGGTGTTTCTTTCCCCAGTATCCTTAGCCTCAAACACTAGAAACTGGGCCCTATATAACTCCAGGACCCCATGGAAGGCAGCATTCCCACTCTCACTCTGTTGAAGATGTGTGGCTGTGGATTATTTTAAAAATCTGTTTACTGCTATGCCTTTGCCCTTTTTCTTCACTTCTTGCATCCTTGCAGACCTCAAGATAAGCACCTTGAGATGGCAATGTTTTGTTTCTGATGCAATTGCTTTCGAAAGTAGCAGACTTCCAGTTGCTTAAAACACCCGGATGTGATCTCTAGCTCCTTCCACACACAGCTGTAGAGTGATGCCCAGGTCCAGAGTCTAAGGTAGAAACCAGCTAGAAACAGGGAAAGGCATCCAAAGTACAAGGCTCTCTATCTACAATGATGAAACTACCTGCTACTCTGCTGCTGTTGACTGCCCTAGGAACAAGAGGCCTCACAGGGCATTTGCCAATGAGACCTCACTCAGTTAGTTATGAGACATATGGTTGGTTATGAGCCCTTAGGATCTGCAGGTCGCACTTTCCCAGAGGACATGTGCAGAGGCCCTCCGGATGCAGCATGATGTTCGTCCAAGTTGCCAGGCACAGCTTTAAGCTCTTTTTGAAAGGAAATTCTAAAATTATACATGTGTGTGTGTTTGTGTATTTTTATTTTTGCTAATTCAGGCTGTACTTGTTCTCCAGTTGGTCCTAATCACAGAAATGCATTTTATAACACAAAATGCTGCAAAACCATAGTGATAGTTTGTGTGACTATATTTTCCCCTTTAAGTGCAGCTGGGGGGAAGGGGTCAAGCCATTTTTGTTTGTTTTCCTCTAATAGAAGTCATTCCACTATAATCAACCTCAAGATAAAGTTCATATTCTTTCTGTCTCTTAGAATTCAAGTATTGTGGGTGGTAGTGTGGCTCAATGGTCTAAGGCGCTGGATGAAGAATTCAACTGTTATGTAGTGTTCTACCATAAAAACCCTACAAGAAAGCTTAGGCAATACCATTCAGGACATGGGCATGGGCAAAGACTTCATGACTAAAACACCAAAAGCAATGGCAACAAAAGCCAAAATTTACAAATGGGATCTAATTAAACTAAAGAGCTTCTGCACAGCAAAAGAAACTATCATCAGAGTGAACAGGCAACTACAAAATGGGAAAAAAAATTTTGCAATCTATCCATCTGACAAAAGGCTAATATCCAGAATCTACAAATAACTTAAAGAAATTTACAAGAAAAAAACAAACAACCCCATCAAAAAGTGGGCAAAAGATATAAACAGACACTTCTCAAAAGAAGACATTTAAGCGGCCAACGAACATATGAAAAAAAGCTCATCATCGCTGGTCATTAGAGAAATGCAAGTCAAAACCACAATGAGATACCATCTCATGCCAGTTAGAATGGTGATGATTAAAAAGTCAGGAGACAACAGATGCTGGAGAGGATGTGGAAAAATAGGAATGCTTTTACACTGTTGGTGGGAGTTTAAATTAGTTCAACCATTGTGGAAGACAGTGTGGCAATTCTTGAAGGATCTAGAACCAGAAATAACATTTGACCCAGCAATTCCATTACTGGGTATATACCCAAAGGATTATAAATCATTCTATATAAAGATGCATGCACACCTATGTTTATTGCAGCACTGTTCACAATAGCAAAGACTTGGAACCAACCCAAATGCCCATCAATGAGACTGGATAAAGAAAATGTGGCACATGTACACCATGGAATACTATGCAGCTGTAAAAACAGATGAGTTCATGTCCTTTGCAGGGACATAGTTAAGGCTGGAAACCATCATTCTCAGCAAACTAACACAGGAACAGAAAACCAAACACCATGCATTCTCACTCATAAGTGGGAGTTGAACAATGAAAACACAAGGACACAGGGAGGGGAACAGCACACACTGGGATTTGTCAGGGGGTGGAATCTAGGGGAGGGTAGTATTGGGAGAAATACCTAATGTAGATGATGGGTTGATGGGTGCAACAAACCACCATGGCACGTGTATACCTATGTAGCAAACCTACAATTATTTTTGCAGGTTGAAAATAGGTCAAATATTGTATGTTTCACTATGGTTCAGCCTCATACTTGAATTAAAAAGATCACGACCTGGTTCCTGAAAATCTTTTCTTTTATCCTTTAGGGATATTTTAGTAACATTCTACTTGTAAAATATCCAGTACAAATAACGCAAGATCTAGCCTGGTGGCCACCTCCCTGAATGCTGTGCCTGATAACAGGGAACTAGCTGAAGTGAAGTTGGTCCTGTTCCTTTCTAAAAATTATAAAATTTTAGCTTCAAGTCAGTTATCTTTTTCCATACAGAAGTGGAAACAGACACAGACAGCAAGTACTAGAATCTGAACTAGAATTTTCAATCCAATTAACTCCCCATCCAGTCCTGTGCGGGCAAAATAATTTTTTAAGGCATAGATAGAATATTTTATATGTACTCCTTGGGTGGGGTAGGGGACAGAGTCCGTCAATTTGTCACTAGTTTTCTAAGTATAATCAGATTTGAGACACAGTATATAGTACCTTTCATTCAAAGTTTCTTGAAGTTCATCAGAGCTATAAATAGTGACATAGACCCAGAGAATTCCTTTTGTTAACATACATACAAAATATGTTATTATGGAAAATTTCCAATAAAGGAGGGCAATAATAACAAGATAGACAACTTGGTGATGATAAAAATAACGAGAGGGTACCATGTTTGAGTGAATATCTGTTCTAGTGATTAAGCACTCAGAACATTCAGTGAAGTAGGTACTTTGTATACCTTCATTTTACTGATGTGGAAACTGAGGCTATGTGAGGTTATGTCCTTGATCAGACAGGTAACAAGGGCCAAAGTAATATTCTAATCCAGGCTCTTTAACTCTAGGGCCTACATTCTTCACTACTCTACATGAGAATAACGCCTAGTAATTCCATTAGTCAGAATCAGCCTTCATGGCCAGACAGCCAGGGCAACACATTTGTAATGGGTTAAATTGAGTGCCCCCAAAATTCTTATGTTTAAGGCCTAACCTCCAGTATCTTAGAATATGACTGTATTTGGAGAAAGGGTCTTTACAGAGGCCATCAATAAAAAATGGGATCATTAGTGTAAACTATAATCTAATACAACCGGTATCTTTATAAGAAGGGGAAATCTGGACCCAGAAAAAGATACATAGAGGGAAGACAAAGTGAAGAGACAGAGAGAGAAGACAGTATCTGCAAACTAAGGAGAGAGGCCTGGAATAGATCCCTCACAGCCCTCAGAAGGATTCAACCTAACCCACACCTGATTTTGTACTCCAGCCTCTAGAACTGTGAGATGATAAATTTCTGTTTAAGCCACTCACTCTGCAGTGCTTTGTTACGGCAACGTTATGAAACTCATACACCATCTTAGCTCAGCTGCTGCCAGAAAGAACAGTTTTCCTAGGCTTAATTGGATCTGTTTGATTTGATTTATTACATTAAAAAATAAAGCTTAAGGATTATTTTAAAGATAGTCACATGGGAACATGTGTCTTTACCAGCCTACCTATGGCACACACGAAGAGCAACCAGAGACCCCTCTGAATACAGGGCTTACAAAATAATTTTTCTACAATTATAGAGGCTGTCATTAAATTCACAGCTCTCCAATCATTTTATTTAGAAATGATTTTAGGTCTCTGCTTCAACCTGCTCCCCACGCTTGGCACCGTTGGCCAATGGCTTTAAAAAATGTTTCTTGGTGCCACTTCAAATATTATTTTTGGATAATAAGGTCCTCAAAAGGGCACATGAAATATAATGAATGTACTCATTTACATCTGGATACAACTGCAAGAAAGCAACATAAAAAGTAAAAGACAGGATAATTGTTATGTTACAGCTGGAGGAAAGGCAAGAAGATAAATAAACTGGAAATGTATTAACATGATATTTTATGGAAATTACATTTTTATGGGGCCCTACAGAAGTCCTTTGTGACCTATGAAAATTCCTACCTTTAAAGTGTTTTATGGAATTCCACAGAATGGCTTCCAATACAAATTCTAAAATTCTCTGGAGGCTTTATAAAAATCTTATAATTTATAATCCATAAAAATATAATTTGAACATTCTCAATGCAGTGTAATTTTGTATTTTAGTGACTTTGAGATCTGAAGGCTAGCAAGATATCTCTTTTAAGTATTTATGTTTTAAATTATCTGCCCTTAGATATAGTTGCTCAAATCCACAGCTGTCAGCTCCTATTTTGTTACTGTAAAATAAACAATGTAAGAATAATTACATGCCATATGAGATAAACTATTAAGCAGCTAGCCATATTCATGGTTTTTGTTTTTCTTTAATGGATTATTTTGAACTTATTTAGGGCATGAAGAGCTAATGAACCCATTAGGGTGTGTCCAACTGGGTTAACTATTTGTATTGCTTTGTTCAAATTTGTTAAGTAAAATATTGATTTCATTTATTTATTGATCTCTAGCTATCTAGGGCATTAATTATAAAGCATGGTGGGATCAGAAGAAACAGAAATATTACATTCAGCTATTTTCTTTTCTACACAAATATTCTTCCGTTTCTGGAATTAAAAAAAAAAATGATCTCCAACTTTGTTGAAAAAAAGAAAAAACAGTAGCTGGGCATGGTGGCTCATGCCTATAATCCCAGCACTTTGGGAGGCCAAGGTGAGTGGATCACCTGAGGTCATGAGTTTGAGACCAGTCTGATCAACATGGAGAAACCCCATCTCTACTAAAGATACAAAATTAGCCGGGCATGGTGGTGCAGGCCTGTAATCCCAGCTACTCGTGAGGCTGAGGCAGGAGAATCTCCTGAGAATCCGCAATCTCTGAGGCAGAGGTTGCAGTGAGCTGACATCACGCCATTGCATTCCAGCCTGGGCAACAACAGCAAAACTGCATCTCACGAAAAGAAAAGAAAAAAGAAAGTAAGAAAATGTAATCTTTCAGTTAACCAAAGGCAATATCCAGAGGAGGAAAAAGAAAAAAGGCTTTCTGTTTTCTTCAAATTGCAAGTAAGGCATGAGAAAGAAGATATTTTAGATTATAGGGTGTGAATGAATACTAGAAAGAGAAATGTAAGTTTGACAGGGTTCAGGGCATTGTACCCCAAAATATGGCACCTTGGCATTTGAGAAAACAGCAGATGCAGGAAGGTGTTTCTGACATGCCTCCTACCCTTCTCTCCTGCAGCAAGCTATAAAAGAATCCTATGACCTTCCTCTCTGAAGGAGGCCAAAAGACCTTCATCCCAGAGCTATTCTCTGCATACCCAGGGGAAAGAAACATCCTTATCTTCGAAGACACGGAGATGCCAAGAAGAATGTGAACAAACAGGGCTTTCTAAGCTCCCCCCAAGTTTATGACCAATAGATCCTCACTGCTTTATCCAATCATACTTCCCTATGGACTGTGTCCACGCCTCATCAAATTTAGCACAAAAATACACACGTTCCCCTATGTCTTTGGGTCTTCATTTTGGAAGTCTCCTACGTCATGTAAAACTTGTATTAAATAATAATAATAGTGGGAGACTTTAACACTATACTGTCAATATTACATAGATCAACGAGATAGAAAATCAACAAGGATATCCAGGACTTGAACTCAGACCTGGAACAACTAGACTTAACAAATATTGACAGAACTCTCCTCCCACAAATCCACAAAACATACATTTTTCTCAGTA
>CAUYQU010009728.1:0-23497 GCA_963574635.1 Cheracebus regulus | reverse complement strand
TTTTTTTTTTTTTTTTTTTTTTTTTTTTTTTTTTTTTTTTTTTTTTTTTTTTTTTTTTTTTTTTTTTTTTTTTTTTTTTTTTTTTTTTTTTTTTTTTTTTTTTTTTTTTTTTTTTTTTATTTTTTTTTTTTTTTTTTTTTATTTTATTTTTTTTTATTTTTATTTTTTTTATTTTGTTATTAATTTTTTTTTTTTTTTTTTTTATTTTTTATTTTTTTATTTTTTTTTTTTTATTTTTTCATGATTTTTTTTAATTAATTTTAAATTTTTTTTTTTTACTTTTCCAGCATTTTGGCCATTTAATAAACATATTTTTTTTTTTTTTTTTTTTTTTGGAGACAGAGTCTTACTCTGTCGCCCAAACTGAAGCACAGTGGTGTGATCTCAGCTCACTGCAACCTCTGCCTCCCTGGTTCACCATGCCCAGCTAATTTTTGTGTTTTCAGTAGAGACAGCATTTCACCATTTGACCAGTCTGGTCTCCAACTCCTGGCCTCAAGTGATCTACTCACCTCGGCCCCCCTAAAGTGCTGGGATTACAGGTGTGAGCTACCACACCCGGCCACATTGTCAAATTTATGAAGTATCTAGAGTCATGGAATTGTTTGATATGCCTTTTATTCTTGATAAATCTTGCTAAATATTTGTTAATGTTATTAGTCTTTTATAAGAATCAACTTTTTTAGGCTGGACACAGTGGTTCATACCTGTAATCCCAGCACTTTGGGAGGCTGAGGAAGGTGGATCACTTGAGACCAGCCTGGGCAACATGGTGAGACCTTGCCAATACAAAAAAAAAAAAAAAAAATCAACTTTTTGGCTTTGTCAATCATTTTTCATATCTTTTCTCTTCCACTAATTCCTTCACTTCTCTGTATTGTACCCTTCTCTAGTTTCTTCCATTGTTGATTTCTAATGAAATGGACTTGTGACCAGAGAATCTTACACCAATCCTAAGAAATTTGTTAATACCTGGTTGATGGCACAGAATCCCATTGATTTTTTTTTTTTCTTTTTAAGAGATGAGGGTCTCACTAGCTTGCACAAGCCGGTCTCAGACTCCTGAGCTCTAGTGAGCCTCCCACATAGCTAGTATTTCAGGCATGCACCACCACACCTGGCCCCAGTCAAATTTTATAAACGCTGAGTGCTCGAAAAGAATGTAAATTCTGCAGTTATTCAAGGCAGTGTTTGTATATTTCTATGTGTAATAATTATCTATACATCATTATTCAATATTATTAAATATCTTCTATAACCTGAATAATATTGTCTGCTTTACTTATGAGAGAGTTGTCACATCTCCCACTAATGTGGATTTGTCTATTTCTCCTATTTCTCCTTGCAATTCTATCAGTTTTTTATTTATATATTTTGAAGTTAAATTATTAAGTATATATTAGCTTGGAATTGTCATATCCCCCTGGTAAACTGAACCTTTCACATTACATAGCCAGTAAGGCTTTTGGCCATAGGTCCATTTTGTTGGCTGTTGGCACAGCAACATCAGCTGTTCTTTGGTGGTGTCTCCTGCCATGACTTATTCCATCTTTCTACCTTTCACCTTTCTGTATCTTTATGTTTTATTAGAGTTTCTTATGGAGGACACACAGCAGATTTTTAAATCCAGTCTGAAATCTTTGTGTTTTAACAAAACCATTAGTCCATTTACATTTATTACAATAATTATATGTTTGGATATACTTCAACCATCTTATTGTGTACTTCCAATTTGTTCTACCATGTCTATGATTATGTTTCCCTCTGTCATACTTTCTTTCATAATTATTGTCTTTTCCTCATTCCATTTCTTTACATCTATTATTTTGAAAGTTAGAATTCCAGCACTTTGGGAAGCCAAGGAGGGTGGATCGCTTGAGCCCAGGAGTTCAAGACCAGCCTGGGTAACATGGTAAAACACTGTCTCTACAAAACATACAAAAATTAGCCAGACATGGTGGTGTGCACCTCTAGTCCCAGCTACTTGGGAAGCTGAGGTGGGAGAATCACCTGAGCTGGGGAGGTTGGGCTGAAGTGAGTTGTGATCACACCACTGCACTACAGCCTGGGTGACAGCAAGACCCTGTCAAAGAAAGAAAGAAAGAAAGAAAGAGAGAGAGAGAAAGAGAGGGAGGGACGGACGGAGGGAGGGAGGGAGGAAGGAAGGAAGGAGGGAAGGAAGGCTCTCCATGTCTATTTCTTTTTTCAAATCAGTTCCCTAAAAATGTTAACATACATTTTTAGCCCCTCAAAATCTAAATGTAATTAGTGTTGATAGTCAAGACTTTCTTCAAAATAATCCATAGTATGGGAGATAGGAAAAAAAAAAAAAAACAGGTGCGAAGGCAGTTAAAAATAAGAGTAGCTGGTTATTAAGTATAAACTGAGTTAAGATTCATTATGCTATGATCTTTACTTTTGTAATTCTTGAAATTACCCATAGTTCATAAAATATTAAAGTTAGTATCTTTCCCCTCTCCTTGAACAATGTAAGGATTTTAGAGCTCTTCACTCCAGTCTCTCACTCCTGATGCTTGTTCTATTATTGCTGGGTATTTTTCCTGTACTTGGCTCTTTGTTTTAATGACAAATTAAATAACATCATTATTATTAGGTTGGTGCAAAAGTAATTGTGGTTTTTGCCATTAAAAAGGGTTGAAACCAGGCTGGGTGTGGTGGCTCACGCCTGTAATCCAAGCACTTTGGAGGCCAAGGCAGGTGGATCACCTGAGGTCGGGAGTTCAAGACCAGCCTGACCAACATGGTGAAACCCTGTCTTTAAAAAAAAAAAAAAAAAGGGGTTGAAACCGAAATTACTTTTGCACCAACCTAATATTTTAAGTATGTTTAGAGTCTCCCGCACAAGGACACCTTTCTTTGCTCACTAATCCTCTCTGCAACTCAGACTCTTCCTCTGCAATCACGTTCCATCTGCCTGAGGGTCCCCCTCCAACACACACACACACTTTGTGTAGGGCTCCCTCACCTCACAGCTTCCCCTGTACTGTGTCAGGCCCTTCCTGAGAGGAAATCTGACGTCCTCAGCCCAGCTGCACTCTGGCTATGCCAAGGTCTTGGGATCCATGGCACATGCTAGTGTGTGGGTGGGGTGCCCTTTCCAGGGAGATCACAGCCCTCTGTACTTTCCCCGTGGTAAGCTGAATAATTCCTATAACCTGTGGATCTGTTACCTGACATGGCCAAGGAGAATGGAGGCTCCAGGTGGAATTCAGATTGCTAATTAAATGGCGTTAGAAGAGGGGCCGGGCGCGGTGGCTGACGCCTGTAATCCCAGCACTTTGGGAGGCCAAGGCAGGTGGATCACTTGAGGTCAGGAGTTTGAGACCAGCCTGGCCAGCATGGCAAAACCCTGTCTCTACTAAAAATACAAAAATTAGTGGGGTGTGGTGACACACACCTGCAATCTCAGCTACTTGGGAGGCTGAGACAGGAGAATCGCTTGAACCCAGGAAGCAGATGTTGCAGTGAGCTGAGATCACACCACTGCACTCCAGCCTGGGCAAGAGTGAGACTCTGTTTCAGAAAAAAAAATGATGTTAGAATTGGGAGATCATTCTGCATTATCCCAGTGAACCCGATGGGACCACCAGCGTCCTGGAAGGTGGAGGAGGGAGGCGGGAGAAAACACAGAGAAGAGCAGCGTGGGAAGAACTCAGCTACTGCTGTCCCTGGCTTTTGAGAAGAGAGGGACTGCAAGCCACAGACAGGCAGCCTCCAGACACCGGGAAAGGCAAGGAAACAGGTTCCCCCAAGAGCCTCCAAAGGATTTCAGCCCAGTGAGACCCACTGCAGACTTCTGACCTCCAGAGAGCTGTGTGTGTTGTTTTCAGCCACTACATGGGTGGTCATTTGTTACAACTGCCACAGGAAGTGAACCTGCCCCCACCAAGCATCATCCCCTGTTTACTTCTCTGTCTGCCCAACCCGCGTGTAAGCTCCATGAGGTCAGAACTATGTCAGTCTTATTTGCCACTTACCTCCAGACCTTGATGGTAAATAAATGAACTTTAGAGATGGAAAGGGCCAAGAAATCACTTAGGCCAACCCAATTATTTAAAACTAAGATCCAGAGAAGGGAAATGATTTCGCTTGAGGCCACTTGATTT
The DNA here is from genome assembly GCA_963574635.1 of Cheracebus regulus. Classification (NCBI taxonomy): domain Eukaryota; kingdom Metazoa; phylum Chordata; class Mammalia; order Primates; family Pitheciidae; genus Cheracebus; species Cheracebus regulus. The sequence continues at coordinate 19,370 of CAUYQU010009728.1, read as the reverse complement.
ATGCAAAGCTTGGATCTTCCAGCAGCTCCCTGGAGCCCACCTGCCTTCTGGTCACTAAGCCACAGAAGCTGAGGACAGACACAGCTGTGGAGAGGCAGCTCCGAGCACAAGAAATCCCTGGAGAAGACACCTGGGAGAAGATCAGTGCGAATCAGACAAGACCAGAATAAGGTGGTTAAAATGACTTGAGCAATCTTTAAAATGTTAGTCCTGGCCGAGTACAGTGGCTCACACCTGTAATCCCAGCACTTAGGGAGGCCAAAGTAGGCAGATAGCTTGAGCCCAGGAGTTCAAGATCAACCTGAGCAACATGGCAAAAACCCATCTCTATTAAAAATTCAAAAATTAGCCGGGTGAGGTGGCACACACCTGTAGTCCCAGCTACTCAGAAGGCTGAGACAGAAGAATCACTTGAACCCAGGAAGCAGAGGTTGCAGTGAGCCAAACTCATGCCACTGCCCTCCAGCCTGGGCGACAGAGCAAGACTCTGTCTCAAAAATAAAATTAAGTTAAATGTTAGTCCTAAGGGAGCAGCTCATCCACGAGTAACAACCAGGGCAGAACTGTGCCCAGCACCTGATCAGCTCAAGTCAGGAGACTTTCCACCTGAAGCTTCAGAATGAGGAAACCAGCTAATGTCAAATGTGAGGCCCGCCTTCAAGAAGCTTAGCATTTCACACCTTGGCTAGAGCCAAATCTTTGGGCTTTGAGCAAATTAGGAAAAGACACTTCTTCCACAAGGTATCTTTTTCTATCTGTCAGTAAAGTGTCATAATATACTGATTTCACTAGAAAATACTTTCTTTGGGGTCTGCCAGAAAACAATCACAGATTCCCCATGTCTATGAAGCAAAGGTGCCCCCTTAGATGAGACGCTGTTGTGCAGTACAAAACCTGCAGAACCGTACACAGCACTCCCTGCTTGGCAGTCTGATCCCATCCTTTCCACTGTCCTCGTCTCTCTGCTTCCCCTCCCTCTGCCTAGAGCCCTCAGACCCACTGGAGAACAATTCGATCTTACAGCTTACCATTTTATGTGTAACTCCCTCCTCTCAGCTTTTTACTCCCCTCCCCCTGAAGACAGCAGGGATTGGCGACGGGTGAGAGAAGGCTGATGGGCCCATTTAGGGAAGCTCGGGAGGAGGCGGGGAGGCCAGACGTAGTGAATTCCAAATGAATGAGTATCCAAGGGCCAGGGGCTGATCAAGGAGGAGTGAGGGTTAACAGTGCGGGCCATGAAGAAATGCCACCCACCAGCTAGCTGTGAGCTGCTGGGCAGGCTTTTAGCCTCCCAAAACCTCATTTTCCCTTTTGTGAAACGCTTATCATTGTAGGCCTGCTGGGAGGATTTCAGAAATGATATGAGCGAAAGCTCAGTGCGCGGTGAGGGCTCAGCACCTGTGAGCTGCTGTTACTGCTATTAACAGCATCATCAGCCCAGGGACATCTGCCCTTCCGCCTGTCAGCCTCCAGGCAGCTCCTGCTTCAAACAAAATTGGGACACTCCAGATTTCTAAAAGAAAACCACATGGCAGGGAGGAGGGCGAGCGCTGCAGAGAGAAAAGATTACTTACTTTACCAAAGTACCCACTACTGGATAAATAGAAACACCCAGACTGCTTTTCAATGGGGTTGGTTTTGTTCAGGGGACATTGCTGACACGGACTGCAATGTGTCCTCTCCTGCCCCTGCCGTTTTGTGTTGCTAGCCAGCCTCCCCCACATCTGGACCCCAGAAGCCCCAAGAATGACCAGGTGCATCCAAAGAGGCACAAACCCAGCTTCGGGGAGAGAAACACGGGTGCAAACCTCAGCCTGCTGCTTCCGAGCTTCTCAGCCTTGGGCTCCACACAGAGCCTTGCCCCGTCTCCAACAGGAGGTCACCAGAGTACCTGCCTTGCGGGGCAGGGTGTGGGGTGGGGGCAGGTGGGACGGGGCATGTGAAGAACCTGGTGCTGATGGTGGTGGGATTATTACCAGCTGGGAGACTTTAGCCCAAGGCAGGGGGTGTAAGATGATATCACAGGCACCTGTTTTCCATTCTCCCCATGGCCTCCCAGCCCTGTGCCCACACACAGGATTCTGACATGGTGGTCACCTCCACATGCCCAGAATATGGTAGCCTACCTTTTCAACAGGATAACCAAATGCATTTTTTCATATTATTATTACATGTCTCATATAGAATAGGGGTATCCAAGCTTTTGGCTTCCCTGGGCCACACTGGAAGAAGAATTGTCTTGGACCACACATAAAATACACTAATACTAATGACAGCCGAAGAGTTTTAAAAAAAAAAAAGGTCTGTACATAATCTCATAATGTTTTAAGAAAGTTTACAAATTTGTGTTTGGCTGCATTCAAAGCTGTCCTGGACCACAGGGTGGACAAGCTTGATTAAGAACGAAGTCAACTGCAAGTATAAAAGGATACCTGGGCCGGACGCCATGGCTCACGTCTGTAATCCCAGCACTTTGGGAGACCGAGGCAGGTGGATCACCTGAGGTCAGGAGTTCAAGACCAACCTGGCCAACATGGGGAAACCCTTTCTCTACTAAAAATACAAAAGTGAGCTGGGTGTGGTGGCGCATGCCTGTAATCCCAGTCACTTGGGAGGCTGAGGCACCAGAATCGCTTGAACCTGGGAGCTGAAGGTTGCAGTGAGCCGAGATCACGCCACTGCACTCCAGCCTGGGTGACAGAGCGAGACACTGTCTCACATACATACATACATACATACATACATACATACATACATACATACTTGAAGTGACTGAAACAATATATTTATTGTCTCAGTAACAAGTCACCAAGTCATCAACAAAAATATCACCAAGGTTTGTTTTCTGTTTTAACTTTTCCGGTAAGCCATCACCTCGTGCCAGCTTTGTGTCCTTAAGCCTTGTCACCTCGGCTGAAGATGAGGTCCTGGTTCTCAATTTCTTTCCCCTTTTTAAATAAGGGCACAAGCCCCTTCCCAGAATCCTCCCAGCAGACAGCAGACATCCGCTGAGACCTCCAGGGCTAGAATTGGTCACCAGCCCTCCTCTTACCCAGCAGTGACCAGGGGAAATGGGACGTTTCTGCGTGGCTTAAACCTGTCACAGAGTCCTGAGGCTGAGGGAGGGAATCAAAACAAAGTCAGCTAGGACGGGGAACGGCTGCCATTTTACTTGACAAGAGCCCTTCACTGACCAGAAGGAGCTGGGGCCCAGAGAGGTGAGGTCGCTTGTCCACAGCTACACGTGACTTTGCACCAGGACCAGGGTGCAACCACAGCCGCAGGGCTCATTAAGCTCTCCCCACCTCACCATATGGCTTCCCCACAACAGCAGACAAGCCCCCCAAGGGCAGGAGCCCCATCCCAGGACCCTCTGAGCTTGACAGAGCCCTAATGTGGATAAAGTCAGCCAGGAGAGAGCCCCTCGTGCCCAAACGCTCCTCACTCGCCTCCGAGCCCACGGCTGAGGGAGCCAAAGCGCTTTCTGTCCCTGGCAAAGGCCTGGCAGGGGGTCAGCAGGAACCCAGAGCCTGACAAACAGCATCTCTGCAGCCACCTGGACCCTGGCCAAGCTGCTTCATTCCCCAGGCCTGACCTCATGTTTCTGAAGAGCCTCAGGAGCCTGAGGCCTGTGTGCTGCTTCACAGGGTTCAGTTCTGCTGCCAGCAAAGGAAATGGCCAGGCTGGGGGCCGTGCGGAGAGGTGGGAGCACAGAACCCACTGCCCAGCGCTGCCCTGCCAGAGCCCTCGGCAAATACCAGGCAGGCCCCACTCCAGAAGAAACCAAACAGCACCCTCTAACTTCTGAGGTGTGGCCCATGCCCACCTGCCTTCCCGCCTCTGCCGGATACCTGAGGGCATACCTTTAAGACTTAAACTTTCACAGACTGGCTGTTTCTGTCTGTTTCATTCCAGACTCCTGCAAAGTGAGCAAAAGGCAGTCAGACTTCATCAGAGGCGCTAAGAACATCTCTGGAGTCAGTCTCAGCACCTCAAAGAGCTGGAGAGCTCACAGCCAGGCTGAGGCCTGTTGCTGGGTGACAAAAGTCACTGTTTATTTAACCCAGAAATGGGCCGGGTGCCCACACTGGCCTTTCTATGGTCACTGACAGCAAAGGCTCCCAGGGTACCAAGGCCCAGCGTGTGCTCCAGGACAAAAGCCTTCACGCACTTGACCTCCGCTTCCCGACTTCCTTTCTGGGTCAAATGTCTACTTACCTCATGTGACAGTCAAGGGTAGCGGCCTGGGGAAATAGCACGTGGCAGACCGAAAGCCACATTCACTCTTCCACTTCCTCCTGGGGCATCTCTGTCCCATCTCCACTTCCCACACACCCAGGCTGCAGGTCCCAGCTAAGGTGTTTGTTCCTATTCATATTCCCTTAAAAGCTTTCATTCTCCCCATACAACCACAAGGGCTGAAAACCAAGTGGGGAGGGAAGAAGGCCTCCGCTTCTGTGCCATCGTCTCTGTGGCCTGACCAAGAAGAGTCAGACACAGCAGCTGGCAGTTTTAAACTTTCCCTGCCGAAGTTATTCTCAGAACTACGGCTTCCCATCTTCAGAGCTTGAAAAGTCTGCATACCTTGAAAGCATGCAGGCTGGAGGGCTGTGTGAACCCAGTGGAATTTTCCATTCATAGAATAATAATCTTCATATATCTCTGAGGGCTGGCATTCTCATGGTAAGGGCTCCAAGTTCAGGGTCAGTAAACCTACCAGGCTTCTGCAGGAGCCCTGCGGCACGGAGGCTCTTTTATTTATTTTTGGTGGAGACGGGGAGGAAATAAAGGAATGACTTTCTACCTTGCATGCCAACACAAACTTGGAAAAGGAGCTGGGTCGGCAAGTGCTGAATATTGCTGCCTGGTTTCATGACTTACATCAACCACTGGGGACTAAGAGGAAGAGGCCGAAACATGGATCTTTAACCCCTAACCCAGAGAGGCGGCCAAAACAGACCTCATTTCACTGCTTCGAGTCCTTTCCCGCACCTGCCAGCCAGAGCCCTGGATTGCTCTTTGAGGGCAAGGGCCCCAGCCAAGGCCACATCGCCCCACCTCACGTCACTTCTTTCCAGCTTCCCCTGTGTTCTGCCTTGGAGTTCTGCTGAGACATGCACAGACTCATTGTCTGAGATACCTTCCCAGTCTGTGGTGTGGTAGGAAGGCCACCCAGCTAGTAGTAACAGGACCTGAGCCTTAGTTCTGTCATATCATCACTGTGGCCTTAAGGAAGTCCTACTCAGCTGGGTGCAGTGGCTCACACCTGTAATCCCAGCACTTTGGGAGGCTAAGGTGGGAGAATCACCTGAGCTCAGGAGTTCAAAACCAGCCTGGTCAATATGGCGAAACCTCATCTCTACTAAAAATACAAAAATTAGCTGGGCATGGTGGCGCATGCCTGTAGTCCCAGCTACTCAGGAGGCTGAGGCAGGAGAATCACGTGAACTGGGAATCGGAGGTTGCAGTAAGCTGAGATCATGCCATTGCACTCCAGCCTGGGCGACAGGGTGAGACTCTGTCTCATTTAAAAAAAAAAAAAAAAAAAAAAAAAAGTCCTACTCTCTAGGCCTCATTTTCTTCATCTGTAAGGATTGGACTTCAGGTTGGGTACAGTGGCTCACATTAGTAATCCCAGCACTTTGGGAGGCCAAGGCAGGAGGCCAGGAGTTCAAGACCAGACTGGGCAGCATAAAGAGACCGTCCATTAAAAAAAAAAAAAGGCAAGAAAAGATCTAACAGAATAATCCCAAAGAACCCTTCCCATGCTGACATTCTGATTCCCTCATTCATTCATTCTAATATTAACCAATGCCAGCACCAGGTTCTGGGCATCACCTGCTGGGCCATTCTAAACCTTCTGGGCACAGCCAAGACATGTGAGTGTGGCCTCAGGCCTAGTGAGGGCTCACTGTTTCCACAGCCACTGCATGGTCCAGAACGGGGAAGGAAACCCCCACCCGCCCCATGCAGCCCACCCTGCCACAGCCCACCTACCAGGGAAGGCATTTTCCTGATCCCAGTTCTAGGTTTCATCCTAGAAGAGCCCTCAATATCTAAAGCCTTTCCCACTTTCAATTTTTTAAAAAGCTGGAAAGGGTAAGACCACCTGTCTTCTTCCAATCAAAACTCATCTTCTGGCTCTTATTCTCCGTGGCTTTTACACAACATGTTTTATTCATTTGAAAGTATTTAATTATAATGTTGAGGCCAGGTATGGTGGCTCATGTCTGTAATCCCAGCACTTTGGGAGGCCAAGGCAGGAAGATCGCTTGAGGCCAGGCGTTCAAGACCAGCCTAGGCAACATAGTGAGACCCTGTCTCAAAAAAAAAAAAAGCAAGAAGAAAAAAGAAGAGAAAAAGAAAGGAAGGAGACATAATATAACATTGAATACACGTTTTATCAAACTGCACATACAACCCACATTTTTACCCAGGCCTCTGGGGCAAGGGGGTACACACACACCAATCACTGTCCTAGGCTCTCCAGCCATGAGATTTTCTGGCCCAGCCCCAACCCCTACCTAAGTCACCGTGTAGCGGCGACCCATTAGCTGAGGTCCCTGAGCACCTGTTGGGAGGAAGGCTGCTGGAAAGTCCTGCGTCCCTCCGCTCTTACCGCGGCGGGAACCACAGCCTCCCCAAACCTCGGGGTTTGTGTGGATTTCGCACAGGGGAAAGCGCTCCAGCGCGCGGTACAAACGGAAGCCACGGGCGGGTTGGGTGGGCTGGGATGGGAAAGCTGCATTCTTCCATCGAGTCCAGCTTTTCTTGCTGATGTTGGTGAGAAGAGGGTGGACAGCGAGGATTCTCAGGATGCGGTCCTGGGGCCATTAAAGGCTGGAAGGTGGGGGCATGAACCTGTGGCCACCCTGACCCCGTCCTCGGTGGGCCTCACTACCAGGCCGAGGAGACCCAGGCCTGGTCACTTGCTCCAAGCCCAGGCATGGCGCTCAGACGAAGCGGGCCCCAGCAGCCGCCCCTCCCCGGCCCTCCTCTCCCCTACTTTCTCACCTCTCAGCTGCGCGGAGAGCACGCCCCCTCCCCAGGCCCCACCAATCAGCATCCGGAGCGGCGCCCGAGGCGCCGGGTCTATGGTCGGCAGCCAATGAGCGCCGCGGCCTGAGGCGGCGCCTCGCCCGCCCCCTCCCGGAATGAAGGCCGCCCAGCAGCTGGCAAGGCTGGCGCAGCGCGCGGGGCGCAGGAGCCGCGCGGGCCGGAGCGGAGTGCGCTCACAGCCCGCCCGCCTCCGCTCCGCCTCCGTCCGGGGCGCGGGCGAGGTGGCCGGGGCGGGGAAGCGCAGGGGGCAGGGCCGCGGCGGCGAGGCCGGGGGGCGGGGAGGAGCGGGCCCGATAAAAGGCGGCGCGGCGGCCCCACCCCGCGGCAGGCCGGCGGGCAGGTTCGGCGCGTCCCTTCCGTCCGGCCCGCGCCGGCGGCGGGGAGGCGGCGCGCGGCCCGCAGCCGGCCCATGGAGGCTTTCCCCTGGGCGCCCCGCTCGCCCCGCCGCGGCCGCGCCCCCCCGCCCATGGCGCTCGTGCCCAGCGCCCGCTACGTGAGCGCCCCGGGCCCGGCGCACCCGCAGCCCTTCAGCTCCTGGAACGACTACCTGGGGCTCGCCACGCTCATCACCAAGGCTGTGGATGGTGAGCCGCGTTTCGGCTGCGCCCGCGGTGGCAACAGCGGCGGCGGCTCCCCGCCCTCCTCCTCCTACTCGTCCTGCTGCTCCCCACACGGGGGAGCCCGGCCCGAGGCGCTGGGGCCGCCCGACTACGACGAAGACGACGACGACGACAGCGACGAGCCGGGGTCCCGGGGTCGCTGTCTGGGGGGCGCGCTGGAGCTGCGCGCACTGGAGCTGTGCACGGGCCCCGCCGAGGCCGGGCTGCTGGAGGAGCGCTTCGCCGAGCTGAGCCCGTTCGCGGGTCGCGCTGCCGCGGTGCTGCTGGGCTGTGCGCCCGCCACTGCCACCACCACCACCGGCGAGGCGACGCCGCGCGAAGAGCGGGCCCCGGCGTGGGCGGCAGAGCCCCGGCTGCACGCGGCCTCCGGGGCGGCGGCCTCCCGGCTGCTGAAGCCCGAGCTGCAGGTGTGCGTGTTCTGCCGGAACAACAAGGAGGCGATGGCGCTCTACACCACCCACATCCTCAAGGGCCCCGACGGGCGAGTGCTGTGCCCTGTGCTGCGCCGCTACACGTGTCCCCTGTGCGGCGCCAGCGGCGACAACGCGCACACCATCAAGTACTGCCCCCTCTCCAAAGTGCCGCCGCCGCCGCTGCCCGCTCGCCCGCCGCCCCGCAGCGCCAGGGACTGCCCGCCCGGCAAGAAGCTGCGCTGAGGACCCTGGCTCTCGGCTCCCCAGGGTCGCCGCTGCCGCCCCTCGCACCGTTCGGTCTGCGCAGCATCTGGCCCCTGCTCTGCGGAGGCGTGCGGCTCAGCGGTCGGCTCGACTTGGGACGTCGTCCGGGTTTTTCAAAAGCAGCGACCGTGTGGAGGAATACTTTCGTGCCGAGCGGTTGGGACTAGACGCTGAAATCCCCGTTTGTCTTCACTTTCTAGTTTGTACATCCAGAACGGCGAAGGCTGGGTGTGTATTCCACTAACTGAAATATGGCAACATAGAGGCGCTGTTTATTTACTGTATACGTCGACCTATTTTAGATGCGCGTCAGTATGAAATTGTCTCAATCTAATCTTGGATGTTTCATTTTATGAATGGAGGCACTTTACTAGGTCTAGAATATTTTTTTAAAAGCCTCTGAACTGAGCTTAAAACTGGCGATTTTATGAAATGTCGGCAAAATGACTATTTTATTGTTTGAAGCGAGTAATGCTCTTAGTTGTCCCCAAAAATCAGTTACTCTAATTCTAGGTGAAGCAAGCCCCTGGTAGCATTACCCTTACGAGAAGTGAAGGTTTTGTAAACTTTCCAGTATTAATTTGGGCGGGTATTCCCTCCTTGTGGCTTGTTTCTGTCCTAGCTGGAGGTGTAAAATGCACAGTCTGTAGCAGGTAGAATACAGCTCCTTATCCTTTTATGTACCAGATCTTTTATTACTGAACTAGCAACTAGCCTTTTCCACCTTTAAAAGTTGTGCCAAGTCATAATCATATTGTGTATAACTTGGAAATGGTGCTGTTTAAAAAACTTGTGTATTTATACAGTAACAGTATGAATTCATTAATCTCACCTGTAACTTTCCTACTTGGCCTTTTCTCTACGCACTCACTTCCAGTTCTTGAAAAACGTTTATATTACGATCAAAGGGAGGAAGGTAAGACAGCAGTATTAATTCACCCTAGATTGCTCAATTTCAGGGTTCCTAAATAGTGGAGGAAAGCCCATTCCAGCTGTTGCCTCTCAAATAGAAGATGGATCTCTAGTTCTGACCTGTTCGTGTATTAACTCATATTCAAGAAGGTTCGACCGTGGGCTGCGTATGACCTCAAGAATACAGGCAGTGGTCAAACTAGAATAAGCACTAATTAAAGCAATTGTTGGGGGTCTTTCATGTTACCATTCCTACTGGAAGACGCACGTCCATTTCTGGAACCCCACTAGTTACCCATAAGCAAGACTAAACCTGATCCTTAGGGAAAAGTTCCTAACCCCTACTTTACCCTCCCACCCTCACCTTTAAGTCCACCATACTGAATGCCACACTGTGGAATGCAGCCAGTGTGGCTGCCAATCAAGACAGATGTAGAAGGGAAAAATACGTGAATTAAGATGAACTCCTCTGAAATGCATCACTATCTGAAGATACCAGCATGAGATTTAGTGTACGTGTATTAAGCTCCCAGTAGGATTTAGCTAGACAATTAGACTGCTTTCACATTCCACAGCTAACTTCCTCCACAGCAAATTGGCTCAATCAGGAACCTTCATTTGAAGATGTGTTTAGAGGGTGGGGCAAATACTGGATAGCTGTCTTTGTGGTCAAAGGTGCGTATCAAGAACCCCGGGGCGGCCAGGGGATGGGGCGGGGGGGACGGACGGACGGCGGGCGGGCGGGTGGTAGGAGAAAAGCAGTTTCTTAGCCAGGAAAGAAAAAAAATCCAACCCTGCTAGTCTTCCCAGACTAGAAAACTGCAGATCTGATTGGGCCTGAATTAAGTAGCTTAATGAAACCGTGTAATTGTCCTTTGGCTAGAAAATATACCAATTTAAATGAGCTTCGCTTTCTGGGCGAAGTTTCTAAGGTCAACACGAATCCTCACCTCTCCCACTGCTCCGGTTCTGCCTTTTCAAAAGGACCACTATAAACAGATCAGTACATTACTCTAGGCCAAAAGGGCTAGCCAGCTAGCCAGGTGGCAAGATAGGCTAAGCTACTTTGTATTTTTAAGAGTCAAATTATATAGACGGTCTGTGAGGCTTTGACATAGCCTCAGTATATGGGAGTCACTGTGACGAGATGTACCTAATGTTAATTTCACATTCTGACACTGTTACTATTTTACCAGAACATGAGCTGGAGTTTACTGAGGGCAGGAGAGTATTAGGAAAGGTATCCAGAAGACCCTCTGTTAACTAGTTGTCAGGCATCTATTTTTAAAGTACCCCATTTTCAGACAGGGCATGGTAGCTCACGCCTGTAATCCCAGCACTTTGGGAGGCTGAGGCAGGCGGGATCACCTGAGGTCAGGAGTTTTGAGGCCAATGTGAGGAAACTCTGTCTCTACTAAAAATACAAAAATTAGCTGGACGTGGTGGCAGGTGCCTGTAATCCCAGCTACTTGGGAGGCTGAGACAGAATTGCTTGAACCCAGGAAGCAGAGGTTGCAGAGAACCCAAATTGCACCACTGCACTCCAGCCTGGGCAACAGAGCGAAACTGTCTCAAAAAAAAAGTACCCCATTTTTAGCTCCTGTGCAAATATGCCTAGGTTTTCCAGCTGACAATGAATACTGGAAGTTAAAACAAAGAATATTACTATAGTTAATTTTCTAGGGTTCTTCTTCTGAAAAGTACATGTAAACACATTCAGTTAAAAATCCTTGGAAGTCAATGTGAAACTTTAGACATTTTGCAAAATTACATTTAGAGGAACCTAATTTCTCAAAGTTTAAGAAATATGCAAAGTAATTATGACAATTATCTTCATAAGAACATGCTGCATGCTTGGCTAAGTAGCAAAATACAGGGAATATTAAAAAGGGCTTCTCCAACTATAGAGGTACAGATTGTCTTAACCTGTTCTTTTCTGTACAGACTCAAATTTCTAGTGGCTTTTATTTTTCTTTGTATTTTAATTTTCCAACAAAGTCCTTTTTGGAAGTTGCAGAATTATTAGCTTTGATGAGAACAACTTTTGTCATAGATTTGATTTATTAAACTAAAATTATACATATTAAAATTATATCACAAATATATATGCTTCCAGACAAAGAAAAGTTTGTTAGTCCTGATTTTCTAATCGTAGCCACTCAAGAATAGTCCTTTCACAGTACCCCATATATTTCAGTTAGACTTATAAAAGTATACATCAATCTACGGTCAGTGTCTTTGGTTAAAAAAAAACACACACAGGTAGTTCTTGACATAAAAATGTCCCGTCCCACACATTATAGATGCCAACCACCTCCTGGTAGCCACTATGGACAACTAATGAGATCCAGAGTCTTTTGGACCGATGATGTCTCGGCCATTGGATCCATCTGTATTAACAGCAATGTTACTCTCAATGAAAACTGCAGAAGCCACCGGGAACATGGAAGACCACCTAGCAGATCGGTGAGTAGGCCAGTTGTTAGCTTTCCTTTAACACCTGTTGGTAAATACTAGGCGTAGACAGGGTTGTACCGCCTGGAAACCGAGAGTAGGACAGCAAAGTAACAGCATCGGACTTGTCTGCCCTCCTCTTGCACTTGGCTTCTGAGTCCAAGGACAAAGAACTTGGGAAAACAGTACAGGAAACTGAGCAGAAAGGATGGGTTTGCTGACTAGCCTTGAAACCTAACACTGATGTAGGCAGCTGTAACTCATCCGAACAAATCTGATTAAGTAATTGGGGCTTACCTGTGATGTCACATGTACAGATCTATTCTCCAGGAAGCAAACCCTTAGCAGGTTACTGCCCCACTTATAATCACTGATCTGAAATTCTCTTATGAAAGAAAAGTTCTTCTCCCCACAAAAGACCTTTTAAAGACTTCTACTAATTTGAAGTACCAGATACTAAGAAAGGTGTTTAAAATGATTTCTATAATTGGTAACATCAAACAAAAGGCTGCATCTGGTTAAGTAAAAAAGCATTAATACTCCCTCTTCTGGCCCTATGTCTGTACCAATAGGAATTCTCACCACTACTCAGTAACAGAAATAATAAGTGCCTACAGCCATGATGAATTTGTAACATTTTCTCAAATTAACTATGATTTTTCTAATTTCAGGTGAAAACCCAAGGTGGTACTTCAAACACACACATGCACACACAAGAGGACAGCCTTACAAGGAAACTAAGGAATTCCTGCATTAACAAAGGAAGACATTTTAGGGCAGAAAGCCTAGCCACATAGGCTTTGTTATATTTAGGTTCATTTTCGTTGATACTAAACACAGACATTTAATGGCACTGATAAAAATTCAAGTAAAAAACTCAACTGAATATGCAAACTTACCATTATAAACAAAATACTAACTATAACCACAAATCAACACTAAAACAAATTCTGTAAGTATTTTATTTATCACTGAAGAAAAAACACAGCAGCAAGTTCTGTGTTGGCTTCAATGAGACCAAATAGTTAATCTTTAACATAGCTACTACACTCCAAAATTGAAGTCAACACAGTCATTACTACAAATTACTTGTTGAAAGAATCTATCTTGAAGAGAAAGAAAATTAGGAAAGAGAATTTAAACGATTCCTCCAAACCATACATTTATAAATATTGTCATATTTAAAATGTTTGAAAGGCATGAATTCTCCATTAATGGAAAAGCAGTTTGCTATTGGCTACAGAAAAAAAAAGAAACTTAGCGACAGTTTACCAAATGCTTTAAAATTTAAAAGCTGTACTGTTTGGATTCGCACTTGGGCAGTATTCTTGTCATTACAATAATAACTGCAAATTGCTTTATACTCACCTTCTCTCAAGTAAAATCTAAAGAAAACCACACTGTATCCAGTGTTTGTAATGTTTACTGAAAGTGAATCTAAAAACTTTTTTAATTTAGTTTGTGGTAAATACCTCAAAATACCTAAAAGAGGTACATTTCAACCACTTAAAGGTGTGAAAATTGTTTCAGATTCACTGCTTTAAAGGGTCTTCAAATATGTTTTCTTTAACAGAACTTCATTCCAAATTAATATATTTCAAAATAAAAATTTTAAAAAAAGATCAGTTCTATACCAAGATAAAGGCGTTAATACCTGAAGGTTCACATTTTAAATTTATTTTTTAGGTTTTTTGTCAAGAAATGATTGATGAAATAATGCAACACCCCTAAATTCCAGAAAATGGCATGGTTTTTCCAACCTCCTGTGGATATGGTGCATGATCAATCTATTATATAGGATTAATACAAGTTCATGCTTTTTGTGTTATGGTGAAACAACATTAAAGAATCCAATTTAGACTGGTTGAAGCACAAGTATAATAATCCTTGAATGTGATCAAACCTATTTAAGACACCAGTTTAAATCTATTATCTTGAGACTTAACGTCGTACTGTGGTCCATCCATCTTCATCAGTCTCGTTTTTAGTACGACGAAGAGATTCCCTATCTTTCTCAGCTCTCCAAGAGGCCTTCTCTTTTTCACCTTCTCTTTCTCGGTCTCGGTCTCTTGAAAGAGCTGGGGGAGGAACTCGACGAGGAGGCTCCCGCTCTTCTGCCCGGTCATCCTTCCTGTCATCAGCACGTCTCCAAGAACTTACTAAAAAGTTTAATTAAAAAAAAAAAAAAACTAAGTACTATATTCTATAGGCTCAAATTAACAAGCAGAAAGAATGCCTCAAATTACTCAAAAGTCCTAAAGATTAACAATACAAAATCATAATTAAAGCTCTTAGGATTTCTGACAAAATCTTTTTATATTTTTTGAGATGCAGTTTCGCTCTTGTTGCCCAGGCTGGACTGCAGTGCTAAGATCTCAGCTCACCACAACCTCTGCCTCCCGGGTTTAAGCCATTCTCCTGCCTTAGCCTCCCGAGTAGCTGGGATGACAGGCATGTGCCACCACACCCAGCTCATTTTTGTATTTTTAGTAGAGATGGAGTTTCTCCATGTTGGTCAGGCTGGTCTCTAACTCCCGACCTCAAGCGATCCACCCGCCTCAGCCTCCCAAAGTGCTGGGATTACAGGCGTGAGCCACTGCAGCCAGCCTCTGACAAAATCTTTAACATACAGATGTACAGATAAAACTCAAAATTTGAAAACTGGCAGAAGCCACTGGCCTGGAAAGGACTACAATTCGTATAAACCCATAAGACAAGGTAGCAAAAATCTGGCCAAATAAAAATTGTAAGAGCCAGGCGCGGTGGCTGACGCCTGTAATCCCAACACTTTGGGAGGCTGAGGCGGGTGGATCACCTGAGGTTCGGAGCTCAAGACCAGCCTGACCAATATGGTAAAACCCTGTCTCTAAAAAATAAAAAAAATTTTAAACTGAAAGGATGTTTGGCTCATGAAGAATTTTAACAGCAAATTAGCCACACAAAATATAGAAGTTTTTAAAAGTTATGGCTATGACAGAAAAATTATCTCACAACAGGATGTCAAGACATAGAAAAATAATTTCTTAAAAACCAACAGAAAAATGAGTATTTTAAAAATGAAAAATACATGTATTTTAAAAAAGAATGAACTTCCAACTGTTAAAATTTAAGAGAAAAGCTGTTTCTACTTTGGGCTTAATCTGCCAGGAAGTTACTTTTAAATAATAAATTTTTTCATTTTTATTAAATAAATTTTATCAATATTTATTGCCTACTATCCAATTTAGTCTACTACTGTACCTTGAATTTAAAAGTTAAGTGCACCTCACAACATGACCACTGAGTAACTGTATGAAAATCATGAATTCCAAATGGAATAAACATCAACTCTCTTATTGTTGGCATTCATTCAAATTTGTGGTATAATTAAATTATTCAAACCCCACCCCCAAAAAACTACGGTTCTCCAACACTTCAGTTGTATGTAACCTCTATACCTTCTTCACGTTCTGATCTGAGCGGAGGGCCTCTTCGGTCCCTGTCGTCTCTTAGATCTCGTCTTTCTCTTAGATCACGCCGGTCATCTCTCTCCCGGCGACGGTCATCCCTATCCCTATCATCCCGGCGACTTGAGTCTCTCCAGCTTGAAGATTCCTCAGCTGGTCCTCTTCTCCAGCCACCTTCATCTCTGTAGCAATTTAAAATGACAAGTCACGTTCTTCATACTGTTAGACCAAATGGATAATTATAAGTACATCCAGTCCAAGCTGGTGCTCAGTTTACAAATATAACAAGGACAGTTTAAACTCATAACCTGACCTCACCTGATAGCTGGACATGGAGGACAAAAGAGAACACCCAGATCTGTGCCATCTCACTCGGTAACCACTACCCATATATGGCTGCTTAGTATCTAACGTAAAATGGGGATATTTCCTCAGGAGCACCAACCATATGTCTAAGTGCTTAGCAGCCAAATGTGACTGGTGACTACCATACTGGCCAGTACACAGAACATTTTCTTCCTTGCAGAAAATTGCACTGAATACTGCTGGTCTGCAGTGTAAGGCCACTTTGGCAGAGGGAGCAAGCTAGAACTTCTACTACTAATAAAATCAAGGGGCTTTTGATATTTAAGGGCAAGAAAACTGACTGCCCTAAACCACAAGGGAAAAAGCAATAGAATGGCAAAGACGGCGATACTGGTTCCATTACCCAACAGTCACACAACCTACAGACAGCCACAAAGTTTGGGCCTCCACTTGCTAACTTTAAGAGGGAATCTTCAATTAGATAACCTCTAAAACATTTATAAAACCTGCATTATGATTCTAAGAGATGGGGGCAGCGAGAGGAGGCTGGGGGATAATGAGGAACTCATGTCTCAAAAATAGTTTGGAATACACAGGCCAGTGTCTAAAACAATCCCAACTGCAGCTCTAAAAATATTTTTTCTTTTTTTGAGTCAGAGTTTCGCTCTTCTCACCGAGGCTGGAGTGCAATGGTGCAATATCCGCTCACTACTTTCTGGGTTCAAGTGATTCTCCAGCCTCAGCCTCCCGAGTACCTGACATAACAGGTGCTCCACCACCACACCCAGCTAATTTTTGTATTTTTAATAGAGACGGGGTTTCACCATGTTGGCCAGGCTGCTCTCGAACCCCTGATCTCAGGTGATCCGCCCTCCTCAGCCTCCCAAAGTGCTCGGATTACAGGCGTGAGCCGCTGCACCCAGCCTGTACAAACAATTTGATTAAAACATTGCACCGAGGTCTTCTGAAGCGATCCTCGCGATCCACATCTCTCTCTCTGTCCCTTTCTCTCTCAGGGTCCTTGTCATTCTCCTCTCGATCTTGATTATCTCTATCCCTTTCTTTTTCTCTGTCCCAGTCACGTTCTTCTGATGGTCTTGATTCTCGAGGTGGACCCCAGCTCTCCTCTCTGGCTTTTTCTTTCTCTCTCCATCCACCTATTTTTTTTTTTTGAAAAAGCAAAATATTTTTTTAAAAAATTTTTTTTAAAGACACAGATTGGCAATCATGATTCATCATCATTCTATAAGACAATGATTTAAAGAACACTAAAGCTGTGTACATCACCGCATAGACATCATTAACAGTATTTTCTGGGTGCAGTAGTTCATGCCTGTAATCCCAGCACTTTCGGAGGCCAAGGTGGGCAGATCACCTGAGGTCGGGAGTTCAAGACCAGCCTGACCAACATGGAGAAAGTCCATTTCTACTAAAAATATAAAAAATCAGCCGAGTGTGGTGGCGTATGCCTATAATCCCAGCTACCTGGGAGGCCGAGGCAGGAGAATCTCATGAATCCGGAAGACAGAGTGCTTGCAGTGAGCCAAGATCGCACCATTGCACTCCAGCCTGGGCAACAAAAGCAGAACTCCATCTCAAATAAAAAACAACTCATATAGCTATAAGAAAACTTAAAATGGGCCAGGCATGGTGACTCACACCTGTAATCCCAGCACTTTGGGAGGCTGAGCCAGGTGGATCACTTAAGGCCAGGAATTCGAGATCAGCCTGGCCAACATGGTGAAACCCTGTCTCTGCTAAAAATGCAACAATTAGCCAGGTGTGGTGGCACGCTTACAGTCCCAGTTACTTGATTTGGGAGGCTGAGGCAGGAGAATCGCTTGAACCTGGGAGGCAGAAATTGCAGTGAGCCAACATCATACCACTGCACTCCAGCCTGAACAACAGAGTGAGACTCTGTCTCAAAAAAACAGAAGGAAAAAAAAAAAAAACTTAAATGATCTGGGTTGAGTGTTCCATAAACAAAAGCATCATTGAAAATTTCATAATTTTTCCTGTTGCATGCAGATTTCAGCATAGTATCTGTTCTGATGTTAAACAGATCACTCACTTAAACAGAAAACTTCAAGAGTTTTATCTAAGTCCCAATTTTGAGGTATTTATTATACACCTTGCAACATTTTCAAGGCCTTCATATCCAAAAAAGAATCTTTCCTTTTATATGCCCATCCTCCAACATTTACCAACCCACCATTATCTAGTCATTAATCATGGATAAATCTTTTAACCCTGCACAATGTCTCATCCATGGAATATATGAATCTAGGAACATTTTATATAGATTAGAGAGAGAGAGATAAATTTGCTAGTGACTTCACTGTTTAAAATGGCTTCCAAGTGTAGTGCTAAAATGCTGTCTAGTGGCCAGGTGTGGTGGCTCACATCTGTAATCTCAGGAATTTGGGAGGTCGAGGAAGGTGGATCTCTGAGCCCGGGAGTTCAAGACCAGCCTGAGCAACATGGCAAAACCACATCTTTACAAAACTACAAAAATTAGCTCGGCTTGGTGGTATGTACCTATACTCTGTTACTCAGGAGGCTGAGGTGGTAGGAACTCTTGAGCCCAGGAGGCAGAGGTTGCGGTGATCTGAGATCATGTCACTGCACTCCAGCCTGGGCGACAGAGCAAGAGCCTGCCTCAAAAAAGAAAAAAACAAATGCTGTTTAGTGACTCCAGGCACAAGGTGGCTATGATATGCCTTGAGGAGAAAATACAGGCATTAGATAAGCTTTGTTCATGAAGGAGTTATAATGCTGTGGACCATGAATTCAATGTTAATAAATCAACATGTCAGAAATTAAGGGTCTTTAAACACAAAGACATAAAAGACATTTTACGGACTGACTGGCTGACAAAAATATCATGACTAGAGGCTCATGAGATCCTAACCTTCTATTTCCCCTATGAACAGGAGTTCAGTATTCATGGCAACTTTATAAAATATAATTAGCAAATTAATAAAAATCTGCTGTACTGTTACCTAATTTAACATAAGGCAAAGAAAAATTAAGTGGCTTACACAAGTTAACAGCTGAACAGTGGAATGAGGTGAGACTAGAAGAGATGAAGTAGGCAACAGAAACTAGGGAAAGCAAGGAAGCAGCTCACTTAGATCTACATGTAGAACAACTGCTCTTATTTCCCCAACCCAAAAAATTAAAACTGGAAGTCAGAGAGCCAGCGAAAACCAGTCAGGGGGTAAGGAAAATGACGCTCACCCAGGATCAAGTACAAGCAGTGGGAATGGAGAAAAGGGTGAATTGCAGGAGCATCAAAAAGGCAGAACTGAACTAAATAAAGATTTTTTACACAAAGGTACCTCAAAAAAACAAAACAAAAAATAAAGATTTAACATAAAGGATGAAACAAAGACAAAACAACTCCCAGATTCCTAGCTCAGACAGGTGGACAGGGAGAGAATCATCAGAGGGGTGGGTGGACGTGAACAAATACATGTATGTGTGTTGGTGATGAATCCGGTTTTGGATAGGCTATGCTTGACGTTCAGTGAGACTACCAGGTAGAGATGTGCTGTATGCAGTAAGCAGCTGTCATCTGCATGCAGTACACAGAAATCCCCCAGAGAAAACTAGCTGGGCACAGTGGCTCATGCCTGTAATCCCAGCACTTTGGGAGGGCAAGGAAGGTGGATCACTTGACGTCAGGAGTTCGAGAGCAGCCTGGCCAACATAGCAAAACCCCATTTCTATTAAAAATACAAAAAAAATAGCTATGGCGAGAGAGATCCAAGATGGCCGATTAGCAACAGCTCAGGAATGTAGCTCCCAGTGAAAGCGCAGAGAACGAGTGGACGCCGCACTTTCCGACGAATTTTTGTAGCCCACAGACCGGGAGATTCCCGGCAGAGGAGCCA